>JAJOOH010003105.1:0-99994 GCA_029582605.1 Solanum gracilifrons
TGATGTCTAATATGAGGTAAAGGTAAGGGTTAGTAAATTATACACACGTAGCCGGACCAAGGTGCGGGGTGAAATTCTCTAGATGCCGGACCAATGATTTAGAGATACCTAACTTATCACTTTGCATGTAATACACTAGAAAAGGATTGCTGTTAGTAGGATTACTGGGTTATGAGATTGTGGGGAACACGTATACCCTAGTTATTTCTCTTATCTTGATAACAACCAAAGTTGAGTTTGATTACTAATTACTTATTAAATTCTTACTATTTGTTTTACACAAGCGCAACCCCCCTTTAATTACCTGTTTTTGGAAATAATTTGACTAATTGAATATAATTGTTGGTTGAAGTAAAGTCTAGACCATTTTCCTCGTGGGATCGATCCCAACCTACAAGTTGGGTTCTTTACTTGATAACGATCGCTTATACTTCTGTAAGGAGGTGTAATTTGAGCGTATCAGTCTCCACCACTGCCGGTGAATCACAACCATCTTCCCCACCAAATAACCACCAGCTATAAAAAAATCCAGCTTCCAACAGACCAAAATAACCCCATTTCTTTCTCCCTTTAGCTCCAGCAACCAAATTTTCTCTCACCCACCACATCGACGCCATCTAGGGAGAACCAAAAGCTTACCCCGGTGTAACACCTCGAATTTAAAAAAAAGGAAAATTTTAGTTTTCCAAAAAACTGGTGCCAACACACACGGAGCTACCAACGGCCCATGGTATAACACACGGTCTGTAGGTAGGCCCGTGGTTGGCTAGTCCAAGTTTTTCCAAAAATGTCAAGGTTGCAGTGTTTTTACACTATGATTGTGATAAATTTTACATATATACCCAACCTTTTTTGGTCAAAATCTTCAGTACATAATCATACAAGGAAGAGTTTTCCTAAAATGTTCAAAACTCAAGTCAATAAGCATAGAGGGGCATAGTATACAGATCAATAAGTCACATTGGGTATGCCACACCGGCAGACTAGCACAAAAGGGAGAGCATAACATACGGGCATTCCATACCTATGTGCCCCCATAGGATGATGGTCTTACATACACATTATCTAGTGGATCCATGTAAGCTAGAAGGTCATGGTCCTACCTTGGCAAGTAGGACACTTTCTTTTTAGTGTGGGAGGAGTACACCGGATTCCATGTTATAGCTTACATGGTCTCTAAGTCGATTAAGACTACTTTGCACAATAATAAACCAGGTGTAACACCTTAGATTGACAACATAGCAAGTTTCAGAGCTTTCAGGTGCCAGTCGACATAGGCCAACAACTGCCCGTAGGTGGTACCACAAACCATAGGTGTGGTCCATCGATTGGGCACCCGAAAGCAATTAAGGGATCAGAAACCACGGCCTGACCAATGGACCGTCGGTCAGACCACGGTTTATGGTTGAGGGTCTATGGACCATAACCCCAAATTCATGTTTCTGACCACGAACAACGGACCAGCAGGTTAGACCGTCGTTCAGACCACGGTCCGTAGGTCAGGGTCCATCTGTTGGCAGTCGACAATAATTTTTAGGGTAGTTAGGTCTTTTCCAAATTATTTTATCCCTATACTATGTGGTTTTGTCTATTTTGTATGACCCCTATATAAACATTTTAACTTGAAATTTCCCTCAATAGAAATCGTTAACTCAAATTTGTAAAAGAAGAATAAATCTCCTCTCCAAGATATTTCTCTCTCTTGAACTTGAAGAAAAAGAAGATTCAAGCTAAGGTTCAAGGTCAAGCCTTCATTCTTCAAAAGATTTTGGGATTTGATAGCAAGGTATGATAGCTTTATTCATCCATGAGATCATTGCATCCATGGAGCCCCTAAGTTCCCCAATTGAAAGTAGAAATTTCCCAATTTGAGTTAGGGTTTTCTTCTAAGTTGTGGGTCTTTATGAATGTTGATCCAATTGATTGGATTATGATTGTTTATGCATGAATTGAGAGGATTCTACCTTTTTCATGATGAATTTACATGTACCCATGCTTAGCTTATGTTTCTAAGATGAAATTTATGTAAATGGGTTTTAATCTATGAAAAGAGAATTTATGGATTTATGTGTATTCTTATAGGATAAATAAGGTACATTATGAATTACTTTTAGATTGAAGCATATGTGATGATTATGTTATGAATTATTTATTATTGATGTAATTGTTTTGAAAGGGATGTTTCCCACATGATTTACTTATGTATGAATGTGAAAGGCTTTCTCAAATTGAATGATTCTAGGTTGAAAGGGTTGCTCACCTAAAATGAATCTAAGCTTACAAACTATGAATGTGATGAGGCTAGAGGCGATTACCCATTACCTCTAATGAGAAGTATATGAGACGATTACCCATATTCTTTAGAGTCGGACTAGAGGTGAATACCCATGATCCTAAGTAAAAGACAAGAGGCGAGTACCTATGTCACTTGATAGAAAGAAAAGAGGTGAATACCCACGTCACATGATGAAAGGACTAGAGGCGAGTACCCATGATCCTAAAGTATGTTGGACAAGAGGCGATTACCCATGATCCTATAGTAAGAGGGATACGAGGTGACTAACCATGATCCCAAGGTAAGAAAGGCTAGAGGTGATTACCCATGTTCCTTTATAGTAAGGCAAGAGGCGATTCCCCATGTTTTTAAAAGATAAGCTATGATATGTTATGATAGGGGATGAGCTTGGATTGTTGCTTGCATTTTCTTTCCATGATGAGTAAGACTAGTGGCGGATTACCCATGTCTTGGCTAAAGTATGAATTGAGGTAACTTCAAGAAGTATTCCTTATATGTGAAATGACATATTATGTGCATTGATTATGCTTTGTGACTTATGTTGTCTAACTCTTATGTTATTTTTTTGCAAGTTGTCATATTTAGTACATTTTTATACTAACGCATATTGTTGCCTACATTTCTTATCCAAATGTAGGGTTCGGCATTCCCGAATCTAATCCTCGTGGCTAGGATCCATAGTAGAGGCAAAGTTAAAGATTGGCGAGTCCTCATATCATGCGAGGATTTGGTCACCATTTCTCTTATGTACTTTTCATTTTAGTATTGACCATTATTGTATGGGCTATGTCCCAAGATTCTATTGTATTAAATGGTTTTTGAGACAAGTGTATTATACTTCCGCTTTGTTTTATAAAACTTTGGTTATGTTTGAAATGTTTTAAAATCTTGTTTGTTTTCTATTTTCTTGACTATGAATGCTAGGTGGCTTATATGAGGCCTCTCGGGGTATTGTATGCCATGTTACATCCAGGGGGTACCCCTGGGTCGTGAGAAACTTGGTAATCAAAGCACAAGCTTTAGAATTGTTCTAGGATGTCTCCAAACCACGTTTAGTAATAAAGATTTGATTATACCCGGAATAACCATCCAAGAAGAAATACCATCCACGCTTCGAAAGCCGATCAAGCATTTGATCCATAAAAGGCATGGGAAAGTGATTTTTTTCTGTCCATGAATTTAGCTTCCGATAGTCCATGCACACTCTCCATCCGGTTACTAGGTCTCATGGAATCAAGTGGTTCCCCTTTCTCATTTGGGACTACCGTGATGCCTCTTTTCTTGGGCACACATTGCACTGGACTCATCCATTTTCTATTCGCGATAAGGTAAATCACACGCGCATCTAGCCACTTGATTATCTCATTTTTAACCATTTTTTGCATCGGTGGGTTCAATCTTCTTTGATGTTCGACACTAGGCTTGCACTCACTACCAAGTTGAATCTTGTGAGTGCAAATACTGAGTGGAATACTTACTATATCAGCGATAGTCCATCCTATAGCCTTCATGTACCTTCTGAACATCCCAAGAAGCAAGATCACTTGTCACTCAAGTAAGTCAGCTTCAATGATGACGTGTAAGTTGTTATATTCCCCCAAGAATGCATATCGAAGATGAGCGGGCAGTACTTTCCACTCAACCTTAAGTGGTTCCTCCGTGGATGGTTTGGCGGGAGGATTTTCTAGATTCTTTTGATCAATATCTAGCTTTAAAGGATTCCTCAACTATTCACCTAATCTCTATAGAGAAGCTACCACTTCATCATACCCTTGAAGTTCAATCTCGTCAAAATTTGAAAGAACAACCTCAAGAGGTTCACGCATACCAATTAATTCGCTCACACTAGCCATTGCTTCATTGATCACGTCAATCGTTGAAACTACATGTATATCACTCGGTTATTTCATTAATTTTCACACACTGAAGGTGACCCTCATCTTTGTTTACCCGGAACTTCAACTCCCCACTTTCAACATCCACTAGTGCTCTCTCGGTCGCTAAAACTGGTCTTCCCAAAATAATGGGAACTTCAACATCAATCTCACAATCAAGAATAACAAAATCGGCCGAAAAGATAAATTGATCAACCTTCACCAATATGTCATAGAGTATCCCAACGGGGTGTTTGATCGAGCGGTTCACCATAAGAAGCCGCATTGTTGTGGGTTTTGGTTCACCCAACCCAAGTTGTTTAAAGATTGCATAAGGCATTAAATTTATAGTTGCCCCCAAATCACACAAAGCTTTAGCAAATTGAAGCATACCAATGGTGCATGGTATAGACATAACTTTTAGCACATAACTTGGATTTATGAATAGTCAAAGGCATTGGAAAGAAAATGTAACACCCCAAAAATTTATAAGCTAAGGCCTGAACTATTCTGTATATGCACATAAGGTCTTATCAGGTTATTCTTAAATTGCTCATATATTTAAAGGTAAATTCTTTAGTTTGGGAATGATTTTGGATATTAATTAAGGTCACTAAAAACCCCTAGCACAAGGTTTAGTTGAAAGTTTCCTTACCGATTAAGTTTTGATGTAAGATTTTACTTGGGTCAACTTTAAATGACCATATCTCTTAGAATATAAATAGTTACGTGGCCCATAACCTATAAAATTAAAGGTATTTAAATCTTCTTTCCAACGCTACAAATTTCACGTCAATCCGAGTTTTGAATAAAAAATATGACCCTTTTAGTAACCTGATATAGTGCAGTGACGAATTAGCCGACGGGAAAACATTAAAAAGGGTCTTTTTGTCTCTTTACCTCTAAGAAAACCCTACACAAATTTCTTGAATAATTAAAGACTCAAAAAAATCAGATTTTCATCTCTTAATCCATCATTCTCTCTCAAACCGTAAGGCAAAACCCTGAGGAAAAATCAAAGTAGAAAAATCCATTCAAGATTCTTCTTCAACGTAAGTTTTTCTCCAAGAACTCCATTCTTTCCAACTCAAATTCCTCCATACAATTATGAATCACTAATTAAAATCATAATTCTTAGCCATAGAGATTTCAAGAAACTAATTCAAGAATATCAAGAAAGGTTTTCTTGATTGTTCTTTTTCAAGCTAGAGTTTCAAGGCTTCTATACAAGGTCTTTTTTCAAGATTCTTCAAGAACCTTGTTCTTTCAGGTTTGTAAGGCTATCAGAGTGTTGGACTAGTTCACCCTCATGCACTACATCTACTTTCAAATCAGTAAAAGAGTAATCTAAGATTCTATCCCTAAATTTGAGTATTCTTAAGATAGGTTGATTTTCAGTTCTTGAATACATGTTTATTTTTGAAATTCTATTCCTAATTATTGAATTGCTATATGTTATGCATTAAGATTTTGAGTTGATTCGTTCATGTCTATATTTCAATATGAACCTTATGAATTGAGTAATCTTGAGATGAGTAGTGTTGTTGAGTTCTGAGTACTGAGTTTCTATATTGCTATTAAGATATCTGAGTTGCGTCGTTCAAGTTCATAATTCCACATGAACACTATGAGTTGAGATATAAATCTTGAGAAGCTTTTTAAAGACAACAATAGAGTTTCAAACTAAGTTTTTGAGGAAGTAAAGATGAGTTTTGAGAAAAAGTGTTTTGTAAATCATGATTAGTATGACAATCGAGTATATCATCAATGTTTAAGCAGTATGGTATATATATATGCCATCAATATTTATGCAGTATGACTTCCCGAGTCATCAATGATCATATTACAATATGATTTAGAAATATTTTCTAGAAAGAGTTTTCATGTATGAATTGAGTAAGAGTATAAAGGAACTAAGTATTTCCAACGGTATCAGTTTTTACATTGATAAAAGAGAAACTTTGATTTCTAAATGAGTTATGAGTTCAAAGATATTTCAAGAGCAGTTACCTCTTTTAAGAGGATAGTTTGAACAATTATCTAAAACCATAGGAAGCATATGTTTTTAAGCATTGAGCCTGAGTATATATTATTGGGAGTAGTATTGAGTACCGTTATGGGGATGAGTTCAGACAACTCACATTTCTCATAAACCATGTATGCCAACATAGGTACATGATCATACTTTTTAGATGATTCCTAAGTAACTTTGGGCAGAGCTTAGTGGATCCACTTAGTTGAGGTGTCCTATATCCCGGCAAGGTATAGAATAATTTTGGCAGCGTGGGCAAGACGTTGTATCATCATGTAGCTCATAGTGATGGTTGTCGGATAGAGAATCTCCCAATATAGTTAAAGTGTATTTTTATATATCACTTATTATGTTGAGTTCAGAGATGAGAAAGTATTTTGTAAAACTTTAAATGATTTAACTCATTTATTTCTTTACATTTATCTTGAGTACATTGTTATCTATTGTAGTCCTTTCTTTTAGTTATTTATTATTCAACTATATTACATATTCGTACATTCAATGTAATGATGTTATTCGACCTACATCTTTTAATGATACAGATACAGGTTCTTAGTATCCTCAATAAGAGTCTATTGAGATCACATCATCCGCTCGTCTTCTTATGAGTGAGACCTCCTTGCTTTCAGAGTACTCCAGATTATGAGTTGTTAGTATTAGTTCTTTTGAGGAGTCGTGGGTCTTGTCCCAACACTCATCTTTGTATAGTAGAGGCTTCATAGATAGGTAGTTTTGGAGAATCTTTCAGTTTCAGATGTTTTATTTAAAACTTATGTTCATACTTGGTATATTTGGAGAGTTTTGTGATTTAAAGAAATTGTTGATCTATCCTTTATTTCAGTTTGATGTTTGTGTATGCTTGAGTTAGTCTTCCGCTTGTAGTTAGCCAGGATGAAGGTTCGCTTGGGGATCAACAATGGTTTTTAAGTGCCGACCATGTCCATGGTGCAGGCTCTGATCGTGACAGAAAATTCAAAGACCTTCAATTTTTTGGGTAATGGGACACATAAATATCCATATTCTACGAGATATACTTGTTTGGAATTGACCCAAGTAAGATGTTGCATAGAAACTCAATTAGTAAGGAAACTTTCCACTCAACTTTGTGCTAGAGGATTCTTATGAACTTAATTTATCCTCAAAATTCGTTCCACACTAAAGAATTGACCTTTAGACCTACACATAATTAGGAATCACCCGTTACGAGTCTAAATTTCTTAAATTAACTGCACCCATGGTTTCTATCATGAGAGGTATAACTTCTTCACTTTTTGTGATGGGTGTCTAAAACCCCAATCTCTAGGAGTGTGATTATGGTCTTGGATGTCGATTTAACTTAGTCGGTATCTTGTATTGCTCTATTCTACTACTTTATATCATGAATTTGAGTTGTTACCATGTGATTAATTTATGGAATAGGGTGGAGAACTGAATCTTAGTTAAGATCTTAAATTGGTGCTTGAAAAAAACCAATTCGAGTGGGTAATTAGTTCAATGGTTGCAAATTAGTTGTATCTAGTTGTAATTGTGAGGACATGGATTGAATTGTAAATCACATATATGAGACCGAAAGGAGATTTTATGAATTAATGTTATGAGCTCGTCAGAAGATTAACATTATTGAAGATGACCCAACTTATTCATGATAGTTTAGCTTTGTTGAGCAATATATGATTACTCCTTTGTGATATCAATGTCCAATCCCTACGCCTCTAAAGTTAACTCAATCTACTCAATCTTCGTTTATTTAAAGTGTGTTGTCAATTGGTGAGTTTAAACTGTTTTGATTCAAATTGGTGGAATCATCCACCCATTTGTGTCAGTTTATACATTATAATTAGTTATATTTTGATTCACTCATTGAATTCTTAACCTCACACTACTCTCTTTGGATTTTAACTCAGACTTTTAGTTAGGTAATTTTTATTGACGAGTACCGCTTACGTTTTGAATTTCTTCTAAAGAGTAGTTTGATCGTTGTGAGAGTACAGTTGTCAGATCTAGATTTGAGGCACCTTACTCTTGTAGTCTTGGTTATTCAGTTTATCTATCACGCTTATGGGGGTCAGTTCAGTTCTTTTTTATTTTGTAACAACCCTAAAATCTAGTAGGTGAAACTAGAGCTTACACTACTAAAAAACACTTTATTTAGCGACGAACTTCATCGCTACTCTGCCACTATTTTTCTTATAGCTAAGCAAAATCAGTCGTTGATTCATTGCTAAGCGGTTTTAGCAGCAAAATTTTTTGTTTAGCTACAAAAAAAAATTGTCGCTAAATCTAGTGTTTTTAATACTGTTAACGAGTTTCTTTTTGAGTTTAGTTTTGGGTTATGAGTTGTAAAGTGTTGCCCCGAGCTAGGTTGAGGGTTTTAGGGGTTAAATGTCAAGGTACAAATCCCCAAAGACCACCCTAAGAGTCCTTGAGGAGGACCCTTAGCCTAACCACCAAGGCCCCAAAGAAACTTGAAGTTTGTCAAAATGAGGCTGACCTACGGATGGGGTTCATGCCCCGTAGGTCCATCCATGCCCCATGGATGACCTCCGTAGGTCAAGACACCATTTATCATGTCTCTGATCCAAACCACGCCAGGAAAGGACGGCCAGTGGACCCACCCATGGTCCGTGGGTGGGGGTCCGTGGTTGGCCACTGTAAAAGTTGTTATGGTTCAGCCATTGTGGGGGTCTTTTGGTAAATTGCTTTTGAGTTGAGTTAAGTTGGAGGACAATTTTAATTGGTTATTTTAAGGGTTTTTAAAGTATTAAACTCTATTTTCAATTCATTATTTCAAAACCCAAATTAGAAACCTCCCCTCCCCTCCAAAAGTTCTCTTTCTAGAAACCTCCATTGGAGGTGAAGGATTCAATCTTCCAAGGTCAAGACTTCAAGTTTTTCAAGGTATTTTTGTGGATTTCTTCAATCAAAGGTATGGTAGTCTTCATGCTTGACTTAGTTTCTTTCAAGGAGCCAATTTCAAAGTTGATTTCAAGTCTACAAGTTTTCCCCAAAAACCCTAGTTTTCAATCTATGCATGGGTTCAATTCCAAACGTTTTGAAAAGGCATTTAAGTGATGAATCATGGTTTAATTAATGTTTTAATGGTGAATTAAGATTATTTCATCTATGAACCCATGTTTTTCCCCAAAATCCTAAGTTGTGATTTGTGATTGGGAATTGATTGGTGATGAAGTATGAGAATTGTTTATGTTTACATGGATATAGAATGTTTAAATTATGTTATTACTCTTGCCTATTTGTATTAATTTAAGGTGTGTGGGTGAATGTGCTCCATGGCCTTGAAAGGCAAGGTATGAAGGTTAAGGTATGAGTATGATGTGAAGTATATGTGTGTGATCTCAATGAAAGTATAATGATCATGTTTAGAATGTAAGCGTGTTATTATTGAAAGCATATTCTCCATTAACACTCATTAATGATGATGATAGAGTGTGAATGGTTTCTATAATGTTATATTATATTTTGAATTGGTAGGCTTAGGCATCCAATTCTTGCATAAATAAAAGTAATGTGGATTGATGTAACTTGAATTGGTTGGCTTAGGCAACCTCTTCTTGGGTATATGAATGTAATGTTGAATGATGTGTCTTGAATTGGTAGGCTTAGGCATCATTTTCTTGTATAGAGGAATGTGATCATGAATGAAGTATCTTGAATTGGTAGGCTTATGCATCCTCTTCTTGAATGAATGAAAGTATTGTTGATTGTTGAATCTTGAGTTGGTAGGCTTAGGCATCCTCTCTTGTGTAATGAATGTGTCTTGACTAAATGAATATGGATTGATATGCCTATGGAATTCCTTTCATAAATTACTAATGAATGTGTCTTGACTTGATAAATATGAATCGATAGGCCAATGGCATTCCTTTCATAAATGAATAATGAAGTATTCTAGGCAATGACATGAACCGGTAGACCTAGTGTTGGTAGTCCTTCATGATGAGTCTAGAAACAAATGTGATGATAAACCTTGAATCGGTAGACCTAGTGTTGGTAGCCCTTTCAAGTGTGAAATGATGAATCTTGTATTGGTAGACTCTATGTTTATGGCACCCTTCTTGGCAAGTCAATGAGCTATCCTTAATGTACCTTGAGTCGGTAGACCTAAATGTGGTGGCCCTTTCTTGTGTATTGTACTTTGGGTCGGTAGGCCTAATGATTTGTTGCCTTCTCAAGTACAATAAGGTTAATGTGAATGAAATACTCTATGGGAATAGATTCTAAGCACCGAGTGGATATGGTAAGATGGAATTTCTCCCTACTTTAGGCCGGATTTCAATGAACATCTTTCTTATCCCATAATTATGTGCCCACATAGGATATTAACTAGTGGATTCCATCCAAGCTAAAATGTTACAGGTCCTATCTTAGGCAAGTAGACCATCTCTTTATGGTGTGGGGCAATATGACACCGGATTCCATGGTTATCTCTCATGGTCTATATCGGTTAATGCCTATTCCCATCATGTGAGATGTGCAATATGGTTTCTTGAGAAGTTCTATGAAGTGTGGGTGGTAGTATGGGATGCTATCCATGCATTGCACGAGTAGGCTTTGAGAGGGTCATAGTGAGTTCTCTAACATCTTAATCACTAATGAATGGAAGTGCTCTTAATGAAGCTAATGAAGAATGTTGACTTAAATTTCAAAATGTAATGATGCATGCTATGCTTGGATTGTATTATGAGTTACTTCCTTGTCATGACTTATTGAGTATGAATATGCCTTGTCTATGGTTGCTCCAAAAGAGTACTTAGTGTACGTAGTAGTATGGGATGTTACTCATACATTGAACAAGTTTGACTTAGGGTTGTCCTAGATGTTGTTCCTAATGTGTTGATACGACTTATGTAATGTTTATGTCTCTTATGTATGAGTATTGTATGAAGATGGAAAGGATGAATGGTAAGTTCACTTTTGGTGGCCTTAATGTGGTATATAGTGTAGATGGTGGTATGGGACGCTATTCATACATTACACAAGGTATGGCTTGGGGTTACTTGAGGTGAAGTCTTAATGTAATGAAATGTCATGTATGTTGATTATGTTCAAATGTGAAGAATCACTTGTTTGTTGGTTATGTTGTATATTATGCCTCTTATGCTTATGTTCATGAAGTTTTCTCAAATTGGCATAAAGCATGATTTCCAAAGAAAATGTCCGTTTTAAGCATGGTTTTTGCATAGCTATCATACTTAGTACTTTATGAGGTAACCCATATTTCTTCATTTTCTACCAAAGTGTAGGGTTTGGAGATTTGATGTTCTATACTTGAAGAATAGGTTTCTAAGGAGCTTGGAGATGAAGATTTGGTGAGTCCTCATAGTTTCGAGGACAAAACCCACTATGTTCCCTTTATGTCTTTTACTTTATGTTTACAGCTTTTGTATGGGATGTGTCCCAAAGTTGTATTCAAAGTATTAGATGGTTTGAGACATAATATAGAAAAGAATTCCGCTTGCTTTTAGGAAAGATGTTTTCGATTGTAAAGAAAAGTTTTAATTTCGCACTATTTTCCTTCTATCGAATGTTATGAAAGCTACGAGGCTTGTATGATACTTTTTGGAGTCTTGTACGTTGTGTCACTTTTGGGGTGTAAGCTCGGGTCGTGACATATTTGCACACGAGTATACCTTCTGGGTTTATGGGGTCCAGATAGGTTTCTTTAGGTATACTTAGATTTACTTTTTGTATGCTCCTGTGCTTTTTTTCATATCCGCTTTGACCTGTGTTTGTGTCTAGATTCTATCTTTTCATATTGTTTTTACCAGTCTTTCTCAGTCACCCTTCGATGCCTATTGAATACCTTTGTTTTGGTACTCATTCTATACTATGCATTATTTTCATGATGCAAATCCTAGTACCGTATTCCAACAGTGATCGTTCTGCCATATTTTGTAGCATTTGGGTATCGAAAATGAGGGTGAGCTCTTGGCGTCCTGGATCAGCCTATATAATTATGTATATATATTTAGCTAGTTTTTTGCTATGAGATGAATTTTTATGGTCCACTATTGGGACATGTATTCATTCATATTAGACAGCTCTGTACTCATGACTTTCAGGTTCTAGGAGGGATTATATTATATAGAGATTTTTGTTTGCTTCTATTTTTGTTTTATTTTATTGCTAGTGTTATTTCTATCTAGTTGTACCCTAATACTCATTACTTGTCGTTTTGGGTACAGGTTAGCTTACCTACTAGTGGGTTATAAAAGGTGCCCTCATGACTCAAGAAATCGGGTCGTATCAAATTAGTATCACAGACCCAAATTCACTAGTCAAACTTGTATAGAGCTAATATATGGTAGAATTATACAGATCGGTACGAAGACGTACATATTCTATCTTTACGGGGATACAAGGTGTCTTTAAAAATCCTTCTCTCTTGTATTATTTTCGTGCAGTGTGTGTGATTTTAGTTTCTTGAAATCTCACTTGTTTCACAAGTTTCGGAGGATAGCTTGTACGGTATAGCATCTCGAGGTAGGGGTAGACCTCTCCTACCACATAGGGGAGCAAGAACATCCCCAGATAGGGAGCGGGGTTCAAAGACAACAGTGGGCTCTCCAGTAGCCAGTGTTCTAGATTAGTCGATAGGTCCAGGAACAACCCAGCCTCCACCTAGACCAGTTATGGCTTTAGACCTTTGAGCAGCCCTCACGTAGCTTCTAACTGTGCTTGGAGGCATGCAGAAGGCACCAACACCTGCACTAGCATCAGGTTCAGGGAGTACAACATACAGCTGCTATGGCACCTCGCATGGATGTGTCCTTGGAAACATGAATGTTTCCCCCGATAGACTACAAGGCCTATAATTACTAGTGAACAACATGAACTCTTTATTAAGTTCTTAAAGTTTTGACCTCCAGTATTCAAGTGTACTAAATCTAAATATGTTTATGATTTCCTTGTTGATTGTCATGGGATGCTTCATAAGAAGGACATAATGGAGCGATTCGGTGTTGAGTTTGTGACCAGTTTCAAGGGGATGCCAAAATGTGGTGGTGGTCTGATATTGAATGTTGGCCAGCCAAGGCACCACATATGACTTGCACATCATTTTTCTAGGTTCTTTATGGAGAAGTATATACCCCAGACTTTGAGGGATAGGAGGAGAGACGAGTTCCTGAACATAGAGCAAGGAAAGATATTTGTTGCAGCTTATGAGGCCAAATTCAGTGCATTATCCAGGTATGCCACTCAGCTTTTCCTCAGTCTGTAAGAGCGAATTCGCTGCTTTGTGAACGGATTGAGGTAAAATTTGCAGATTCTAGCTTTACAGGTAGCTGCTTCTGCAAAAGCTTTTCAGGAAGTGGTTGACTTTGTGATAGTGGTAGAGGGGGTTAAGCCAGATGACTTCACCAAGGTATCAACATTTAAGAAGTTCCATAAGGGAGGTGATTTTAGTGGTTCTTACTCTAGAGGGTAGAGCTCTAGGGGTTAACCTTTTCGTCCTATGCAATTTTCATTGCATGTTTCAGTTAAGGGTCCATCACAAATCAGTCAGCCTCTTTCTGAGTTTGGGGTTATCTTCAATCTTCTTTATCCTCATGGAGACCTACTATCACGACCCAGGGGTACACCCTAGATGGAACATGGAATATAGGACCGCAAGAGGCCACATACAAGCCGCTTAGCATTTATAACATAAGAAGTAGAAGAATGAGATAAAATAACATTTTAAGTCCCAAAGTTTTCATAAAAGCAAAGTGGAAGTCTAAACATTTGTCTGAATAGCCATCTAATACAATAGAATGAAATAGGGCTTATCCCATACATCATGTCCAAAAATAAAAATAAGAAAGAACTAAAATCAATAAAGTCCATCCCGAAGCATGAGAATTCACCAAGCTCAGAAATCTCGAAAGTCAATCTCTAGCCAGGACACTGAGAACCATGAATATCGGACCCTATATTTGGGAAAATGTAGGCAAGAGTATTCATTAGTACAAAACAGTGTACCAAGTTTGATAACCATGAATAAAACATTTAAAACATGCTAGAAAGCTACATTATCATAAGTAAGCAAACATGCATCGTGAGAGTTTAGAAACCATAAGTCATAAAGCATGATCAATGCAAGTAAACTGCATCTTAAAACATACTTACGATACTTCCTTGAAGTAACTTTGGTTCACCATAACTTTGCTTATTTATGGGAAGAAGACTTAACTAACAAATAAGACCATGCGAGCTATCAACATGGAATCCAGTGTCTACTTCACACTGATAAGGGGTGTCCTATTTGCCAAGGAAGGACCATGAACTTCTAGCTATTGTGGATCCACTAGCTAATGTCTATCTAGACAATCCTATGGGGCACATAGGTATGAGACTTGGATAATCGCCACTAGTCCACTCAGTGCTAAGCTTAGCTTCCATGAAATAGTCCTTAATTCTATTCATATTAGCTCTGAAAGGAACATGGGTAATCGCCTCTTGTCCTGAAAGGAACATGGGTAATCGCCGCCTGTCCTTACGTCACATTACATGGGTAATCGTCTCTTGTCATTCAATTAGAGAGCATGGGTAATCGCCTATTGCCTCATCATTATCTTAACTCCTTAATCATTGGTTCATTTTAGATGAGAATAGCCTTTCAACCTTAGGAACCCTTATTATGTGAGAAAACCTTTCATAATCATGCATAGGTGTGTATATGAGAAATCCTTTCAACAACAAAACAACAACAACATCATCATTGATACTTCACTCTCAAAGCATCCTCAAAACATATACATAACTCTCATAAGAACATGCTAACTTTCATAATTCACCTTTCATAGTTCCAAAACCACTTTCATACATCAACATCTAGAAATCATGGGTTAGATATGGGCTCATAGAAAGTTATCATAAAATCATATAATTCTATCAATTCATGCTTGATTTCATAAAATCTTCTGTCACAATCCAAAACCCACATTATATCATCATAATTAGAAAACATAAAATTTCCATGGGTTTATGGGGAATCATCATAAAAATTATAGTATTCCATCAATTCATGCATAAGATATCATAATTTAATCACTTAAATCAACATTGAAGAGAACCCATTGTAACTGAAGAAAATCCTAACTTAATTGGGGATTTCTACTTAAAAAAATAGGAAAATTTGGAAACTCTGTAGATGAAAGGAATCCATGGATGAAAACTATCATACCTTAATGCCAAAAGCTTGCCTTCAATGGTGAAAATGGAGGCTTGCCTTGAAACCCTAGATTGAACCCTTCTTATTCTTCAAGTTTCTAGAGAGAGAAATATTTGGGAGAGGAAGAACTTGATCTTCTTTTATATTTTAAGAGATTGACATGAATGGGATGAATTTGGGGTTAAAATCACTTATATAGAGCTTCTAGGCATGGGTAAAACGAAATAGTATTATTTTAAAGAAATCCAGAAAAGGCTCAAAAGCCCTTGAACTTACAGCAAACTGCTCCCCCACACAACACCCCTGACGAGCCGTCAAGGACTAAACGGGCCATGGTGACAGCTGTGGTCCTTGACCAGTGCCTTGGACAACTTCCCCAACCCCCCCTCTCCTTCATGACCCACTCCATGAGCCATCAAGGCTCTCATGAGCCGTCAAGTGGCTCATGTGGAGGGTCAACTTTTAAGGTAGATAGTGCCTCCCCTTCACGGGCTTCACCGTGTGTCGTGGTGCCCACCATTAGCCATCTAGGTGCTCGTAGGAGGGGATACTTATTTGGCTTGGCACACTGAGCCTTCACGAGCCACACTATGCCTCGTGGTTCTCTTCACGACTCATCTGGGCCTTCGTGAAGGGTGCCCAGGCTCAATCTTTGGCTTGTGCCCTCTCCCTAGGTTCCTTGCTTAATCTACTAGATTCTGAGGTGTTACAGCTACTCTCGACTCCAAGACTTGTTATGGATGTGGTGAGGTTGGGCATATAAAGAAATATTGTCCAAGGTCAGGCTCGGTATGATCAAAGTTACTGATCCCTAGCAGTTAGAGGTAGGGGTGGTTATGGTAGAGGTCATCATTCTGGAGGACGTGGTGGCCAAGGTAATGGTGGTCACCAATTCGTCCAAGGTGGCGGTAGGTTGGAACTACTGGAGCACAGCCCGACAGGGGGAATATACAGAAAGCTGACAGAGCCCATTGTTATGCTTTCCCCGGGAGGCTAGAGGCAGAGACATCTGATGTTATTATCACATGTACTCTTCTAGTCTGTGATCGCATGGCTTCTGTATTGTTTGATCCTGGATCCATATTTTCTTATGTATCTTTCTCGTTAGCTAATGGACTTGATTTTCATTGTGATTTTCTTGACATGCCTATTCGTGTCTCTACTCATATTGGTGAGTCTTTGTTAGTTGAGAAGATGTATAGGTCTTACCTTGTGACTTTTGTGGGGAGCAAAACTTATGCAGATTTAATTATTCTGGAGATGGTTGATTTTGATATAATGCTGTGTATGACTTGGCTTTCTCCAAATTTTGCTATCTTAGATTGTAATTCTAAGACTGTGACCTTGGCCAAGCCTGGGATAAATCCGCTAGTGTGGGAGGGTGACTATATTCCCACCCAGTTCGTATTATCTCTTTTCTTTATGCTAAGATGTTGGTGAGTAAGGGTTGTTCAGCTTTCTTGGCACATCTCAGGGATGATACTTGCAATGTGCCTTTGATCGAGTCTGCTTCGATAGTCCGTGAGTTTGAGGATGTTTCTCATGTAGACCTGCTTGGTATGCCACCAAATAAGGATATTGATTTTTATATTGACCTGGAGCCGGGGACTCATCCAATTTCGATTCCACCTTACAGAATGGCCCCAACCAAGTTAAGGGAGTTGAAGGCCCAACTTTAGGAGTTGTTAGGTAAATATTTAATTAGACCCAGTGCCTCTCCTTGGGGTGCTCCAGTTTTATTTGTGAAGAAGAAGGATGGGAGTTTTCGGATGTACATAGACTACAGACAGCTGAATAAGGTAACTATGAAGGAAAAGTACCCCGTTCCTCACTTTGATGACTTTTTTTATCTGTTACAAGGTGCTTGTGTCTTATCTAAATTTGATTTGAGGTCTCGTTATCATCAATTGAAAATACGGGCAACCTATGTGACAAAGACTACTTTTCAAACCAGGTGTGGGCATTATGAATTCTTAGTAATGTCTTTTGGACTTACAAATTACACCTGTTGCTTTCATGAGCCTGATGAATGGAATTTTTAATTCATATATGGACCTCTTTGTTGTTGTACTTTTTGATGATATACTGATATACTCAAAGAGCATGAAGAAACATGAAGAGAATTTGAGAATTGTATTGGGATTGTTAAGGGAGAAAAAGCTTTATGCCAAATTCTCCAAATGTGAGTTCTGGCTTGATTTAGTGTTCTTCTTCGGGTACATGGTTCTAAGGATGTAGTGATGGTGGATCCCTAAAAAATTGAAGCAGTGAAGAGTTGGGCAATTCCCACTAATGTTTCTAAGGTAAGGAGCTTTGTTGGTCGAGCTTGTTATTACCGCCGGTTCGTCAAGGGATTCTCTTCCATTACTTCCCAGCTAACCAATTTGACTAAGTAGAATTTTCCATTTGTATCATCGAATGAGTTTGAAGGAGTTTTCTGAAATAGAAGACCTTATTAACTACTGCACCGATTCTTTCTTTGCCTATGGAAGGAAAATATTTCATTGTTTATTGTGATGCATCTTATTCTGGTTTAGGTGCAGTGCTAATGCAAGAGAGAAATGTAATTGCCTTTTCTTCAAGGTAATTGAAAGTGAATGAATCCAACCCATGATTTGGAGTTGAGTGCAGTTGTATTTGCATTGAAGCAGTGGAGGCATTATCTATATGGAGTCAAGTGTGAAATGTATACATATCATCGCAATTTACAATATGTGTTCACTCAGAAGGACTTGAATTTGAGGCTGATGGAGTTATTAAAAGACTATGATATTACTATTCTATATCACCCTGGAAAAACTATTGTTGTGGTTGATGCCCTAAGTAGAAAAGTAGCGAGCATGGGACTTTATCCCACTTAAAGGTTTCTAGATGCCTATTGGCTAGAGAGGTTCAAATTCTGGCTAATGACTTTATGAGGCTAGAAGTAATTGAGAAAGGAGGATCATTGACCTATGTGGAGGTAGGATCTTCTTTCCTTGACATGATTAAATGAAAGTAGTTTGATGATGAGAAGCTTAGACTAATATAAGATATGGTATTGCAAGGAGAGGCTAAAGAGGTAGTGATTGATGAGGAATGCATCTTGAGAATTAAGGGGCGGGTATGTGGGCCACGTGTTAATGAATTGATGCATACTATTTTGGTAGAGGCTTATCGTTCGAGGTATTCTATACATCCTGGTGCAACCAAGATGTATCGTGATATGAGACAACATTATTGGGGGAGTAGAATGAAGCGTGACATTTTTTATTTTGTTGCCCAATGCCAAAAATATAAGCAGGTGAAGTATGAGCATGAGAGGCTTTGAGGGACACTTCAGAGAATGTCCAATCCTGAATAGAAGTGGGAAAGAATTGCAATGGATTTTATGGTTGGCCTTACAAAGACGTTGGGTAAGTTTGATTCTCTATGCGTAATTGTTGACAGGTTAACTAAGACTGCTCACTTCATTCTGGTCAAGGTGACTTATAATGCAGAGAAGTTAGCCAAACTCTATATCCGTGAGATTGTTCGATTGCATGGAGTTCGAATCTCCATCATATCAGATAGAGGTACACAATTCACTTCTAACTTTTAGAGGACCTTGCATGATGAATTAGGTACTAGATTGGATCTTAGTACTACATTTCACCCTTAGACTGATGGGCAGTCCGTGTGAACAATTCAAGTGCTGGAGGATATGATTCGTCTGTGCGTGATACATTTTGGTGGTCATTGGGATTAACTCTTATCCTTGGTAGAGTTTTCATACAAAAATAGCTATCACTCGAGTATAGATATGGCCCAATTTGAGGCATTGTATAAGAGGAGATGTAGGTCTCCCATTGGTTGGTGTGATGCATCTGAGGTAAGACCTTGGGGTATCGATCTTTTGATGGGATCGTTAGAGAGAGTGAAATTCATGTAGAAGAAGCTTCTAGCAGCTCAGAGTATGTAGAAGGAGTATGCAGATCGGAAGGTTAGGGACTTGGAGTTTATAGAGTGTGAGCAAGTCTTGCTGAAGGCTTCACCCATGAAGGGTGTGATGCGGTTTGGTAAGCGACGTATGCTTAGTCCGAGGTATAATGAGCCATTTGAAATCCTTAAACGTATCGGGGAGGTGGCCTATGAATTTGCCTTGTCTCCAGGATTGTCAGGAGTGTGCACCCGGTATTTTATGTGTCTATGCTGAAAAAATATCATAGTGATGGAAACTACATTATTCGTTGGGATTAGGTCTTGCTTGATGACAATTTGTCTTATGATGAGGAGCATGTAACTATTTTAGATAGGGAGGTCCACAAGTTTAGGTTAATGGAGATTGCATCTATCAAGGTTCGATGGAAGAATCGGCCGATTAAAGAGTCCTCTTGGGAGAGTGAGGCTGATATGCACGAAAGATATCTGTATCTTTTTATCGATTCATTTACCCTTTCTTACCCTTGCCTTCTTTTGATCGTTCGAGGATGAACAATGGGTAAATCGGTATCTGATGTAATGACCCATTAGGTCGTTTTAAGTTCTAGAGCATTTTATTTCATAAAACACTCTTTTGATAAGTTTTGAATGGGTATTTTGGACTATTCGTAACTATACTTATATGATTAAGGGGGTAGTTTAAATAATTAATTTATTTGGTGGTTAAAGAAAATAGCATTAAAATTAGTAGTGGGCCACTTTTACCTCTTTTATAATTAGTCTTTTAATAATTAGGGTAGTAAATAATCTGTAGAAGAAAAGAAAAGAGGGTAAGAGCAGAACAAGGAGAAAGTGGCAACATCAAAGATAAATTGTGTGCACGTTGTTTTGCTGGTACGCTTCTTTGTAAATTATTAACTATCTAATTTTGAACGAATGTAGTACTTATGTAACATCAAATAGATAAAAAAATTAACTATATACAACCAACTATAATTTTGTGTATATATAGTTGCTTGATCAGCGTTAGTGGGTATGTATGTTGAATAGTAGAAAAAGATTAAAGAATTGAAAGGTTAGGCTGCTATAATATTAGGAAAGGTTATATATTATATATATGCGTATAAGGTGAAATATAAGGAGTATATGGTGACTTTTGTATATGAATATGGTGGGGTAAATTGTTACATATTTGTCCGCGTAATGATAGTAACATAATTAAATGATACTAATGATAATATCATTGGTCGATGGATATGTAAACTGTAACTCATTATAGCTAGATAATGATGTGAATTGAATAGTTAAAGGTGCATTGTGATTGGAAGGTGGAGACCAACCATTAGCGATGAGAAACTAAGGTTTTAGTGTGATTGTTAATCAAATTTGAGTTATGATGTTATAATTGAATTGGGTGTTGGGTTGCTACTAGTCCGTCTGCCACTATTTTCGTAACCAGTGGCTTCCATATTTATATATTAATATTTTGTTCTCAGATTATAAATTATATTGAGATATGTATTTAAATATTAGGTTTATCATATTATTTAAATTCCATTAAAGTTATACTAATTGGAAGAAATAAGATTTACCCTTAGGCTTGAACTTTAGGAAATTGATTATAATTTTGGGTGATTTTTTGGGTCTAGGCTAACATATAGTAACATGGGTGTTTATATCCTCATTAACTTACAAATTATGAATACTTAATAGATTGGAAACGTCCGGAGGCATTGAGGAAAGGAAAAGTGTTGGAGAAGTAGCTTGCCTAACTTCAGACGAGGCAGGTTATGGTTTATTCTATGTGATAGATAGACTCTTAATAGTGAATGATAGTTATTGAGTGATATTGTGAAATTTTCTATGTACCTGGTTGTTGTGGTTTGGATAATTATTGTGTTGTTGTGATTGGTCTGTAATCCCAAGACCGCGAAATCCATAATCTTGAACTTGTTTTATTAAAGTGATGCCTTGAACAAAGAAGGCTTAGTAAAATAATGATATTGAAGTGAAAAAGGTGATAAAAAATGATATTAACGATATATTTGGATCGGGTGCCATGCGTCGACGTGATATTATTGGATCTGGTGTCACACTCTGACACGATATTATTGGATTGGGTGGCACGTTAAGCATGGTAACATTAAAGGAAAACATATGTACACAATGTAATGTACTCAATCTCAAAGAATTAAATTCCTAAAATAGCGTGGTGTTGAGACATGAGTCCTCATGTGTGATCCTGATATTGTTGATTGATTATGTACTTACTTTAATGTTGTTGTCACTTGTTCATCTTGTTTGTTGCTTGCCACCTGTTAAGTGTCATAGTCAATTTTATACTATTATTTATTGCATATTAGTTTCTATTTTAAGTTGGCCGATCATATCTACCCAGTACATATTCCCCTGTACAGACCCCTACTTGTGGTTTCTTCATTTCTTTTGTGGAGTGAAGCAAGTGTACCATCGACTTCGACTCGCCCTCAGCTTTAGCCAATGTCCAGCTAATCAGATTTCAGGGTGAGCTACTCATTCTAGCTCATGCTAGATTCTCTCAGTCATGGCATGATGTTCTTAAATTTCAGACATAGACTATCCTACTTATTTATTTTGGTGTCTTAAATAATCTTAGACATGGTATTTTGAGAATAGATGTCCTTATGTGATGACTTTCAGGTTTTGGGAATAATATGTAATAAACTCTTAAGATTTATTTTATTGAAACTTTAATAAGTTTTTAATAAGTTTTGAGCTTCCGCATTTTGGTTGTTTTCCATAAGTTGAACAATTGATATAAGTTGGGGTTGAATTCGTTGATTTGCCCACTTAGAAGGTTAAGTTTGGGTGCCACTCATGACTTGTTTTGGGTCGTGACACACGGAATTTCAAACGAATCCCTGGCACCCCATCGGAAAATTCAGAGTTTAAGCGAACTAGCTGAAGTGTTGATATCTAGAGCCGGTTTTTAGATTCCACTAATTAGACATTTAGCAACCAAAAATAGACTTTTAGCGTCCATATTTCTGTTATTTTTATAGTAAATTTGCAGCGTTAGCCTTTATTTTGAAAAGGCGGCTACTCACTCGTTTCAACTCTGATTGAGGTGATTCGTAGTCGATTATCATGGTGGAGGTTGTGGCTACGTGTGTGGCTAACTGGAACATGATGGGGATCCTTTCTTCATGCTACTTGGTATTTTTTCTGGCTGCCTTAGATCTTTTCTTAGCTTTAATTGTGATATTTTGCATGTGTTGATTAGTTGTTGTTCCGAGCCCCGAATTGTGTTCCATTACAAAACATAAGTTTGTGTACTAATTTCAACTTTTCGACAAAGTCAATTCCAGAAATTTGGGTCTAGGTCCAAAATTACTGTTTGATTCCACAATTAGTCTATTTTCATTGTAAGTGTTTTTGTGTTTAAATGATCGTACTGACACTGTGATCCTATTTTTGATAATGTGGTAGAGTTCAGAAGCCGTTCGGAAAGGATAAGCTCAGGCCTTTTGACTTAGAGCGTGCACAATCAGTCTTAGTCTAGGATAGACAAGTGTTTCCTTTGACTCGCAAGCCTCATAGCCTTGATTTCGTCTTCAACATTGTTTCGGGCAGACTAGATCCTTATAGAGTGGAATAAAAGACTTGAGTCTGATAGTATGAGCCTTGGTTTAGGGGTTTGCGCAGTTTTGTAGACCTTCTGTCTTCTCTCCAAATCTCTACGACTCTGATGTGTTACCGAATGTTTGTTCTTTCGCGATGACTTGAGATTGGGTTGTTCTAGGCTTGGAGCCTCCTATTGATGCTTATGGGTGGAAGTCCATCCATAATCATTTATCCCGAATATTGGAATCCTCTTCAGAGTCGACATGCCACTCGTCACTTTTGCTAGCTAGGCTGAAATTTAACTCGATATTGTGATTATTTCCACTTCGAGGCTAATGTTTACAATTCGAGGTCGTTATCTCCAATTTAAGGTTGATATTGACTGTTTGAGGCTGTTATGTCAAGTCTAAGATTGATTCTTTATGGTTCGAGGTTGTTACCTCTAGTTAAGAGCCATCACTTGGAGTTTAACGTCGGAGTACACTTATAAGATCTGGATTTAAAGCACCATACTTTTGTAGTCTTAGCTATTCAGAGTACCTGTTGGGTTTATGGGGTCTATTCGAGTTTTATTTTAACTTGCGCATGAGTGTACCTTCTGGGCTTGTGGAGGTCACTTTAGTTTAGTTTAGTTGTATTTAGATTTACTTTTGAGATGGTCGTGTTCTTTCTTTCATATATTCTTGTACCTCTGTTTGTGTGTAGATTCTATCTTTTTTCAAATTGTTTTTAGCCTCTTGTCAGTTGGCATTCTATGCCTACTGAGTACCGTTGTTTTGGTACTCATGCTACACTCTCCATCTTTTTCGTGATGTAGGTCCTAGTACCAGCTTCCAGCAATGATCATTCATGCCATCTTTTGTAGCTTTTGGGGATCAGAGACAAGGGTGAGCACTTAGCATCCTAAATCATCCTATTTCTTTCTATATATATGCTTAACTGGTCTTTTGACTTTGAGACAACTTGTTGTGGTCCAATTTTGGGACTTGTATTTGTTCATATTAAATAGCTCTGTACTCGTGACTTTCAGGTTGCGAGAGGGATTTTGTTATACATAGATTTTAGTTTGCTTCCGTTTCTTTCTTATTTTTATTGCTAGTGTTATTTTTGTTTCGTTCTACCCTTATACTCATACTTGTCATTTTGGGTACGGTTTGGCTTACGTACTGGTGGGTTATGTAACTGTCATCGTGACTCAAGAAATTCGGCCATCACAATTATATATGATGATGATATGATTTAATGATATGATATGATGATTTACCCCTATATTAAATGAAAAAGTTATAAGCAATCTAATTAATTAAATATTAGATAGTAATCATACCATATAATTACACTATATTAGTATTGATATTAGTATAATTGTATGATTAGAATTAGTAAATATAATGACCCTTCAGGTCATTTCCTCTTTATTTCACTATTTTTGGTGTTAAGACCTTTCTTATAGCAATCTAAGTCATTTGTAACTTGTAGAGACTAACAATTCGGTCACCTGGTTGTACATTTTGTTTTTGTACATGTTTTTGTATTTTAGAGATTTTAAAACATGAACGATTGACTATGGTAAAAACTTGAGGTAGACGGCCTTAGAGTGTAAATATGACGTTTTTGTTAGCTCGAGAACATTGAGTTTGGTCTCACTGAACATTTGGTTCCGATCTCATGGGTCTGCCATTATATCCACCTTATCGATTTTGTCTTAAACTAAATTTTGGCTGTGGGACCCACTTACTTTCAAGACCACCTCAATTGAAAGTTTTGACTTCTTTGTTGAGTAAAAAATATCGAATTTTATGGGGTAGGACAATTCATTTGCATGCACGGGATACCAAAGAAATCCTAAGCACCCGGTCAGGGATTTTAGGACTTGTAGAATCAGTTGATGTTGCATGAGCTGATGCAACACCAGTTTCTTCTTCGTGTTTGTGTGCATAAGGTCATGGTTACAGTTGCGAGTGATTTTGGCTTAGTGTTTGTGAATGTAGTATTGCGTTTGCATAGACCAATGGTGTTAGTCATCACGTTCATAGGCCTTGAGCCACATTTGTGAAGGTCAGTGTGGCTGACTCTTCACATTTACGGGATCTAAATCACTTTCACAAAGCTTTAGGGACTTGACTTATTGCAATATTGGAATGGGTCCCACATTTGTGAAGGTCATTTGACTAGTGCTATAATGCAATACCAAACCGTTTTCAACTTAGTTTCAATTATAAAGAACTTGATTTCTCAAGCTAGGGAAGTCCAAATTGAGTGATTTAAGTTGCTAATTGCTGAGAATTTATCGAGGGATCATGTGGGGTAATTGGAAAAGTGTGGGGGACTCATCTAGGAGGTAAATGCTTATCCCAAACCTCCCTTGGTAGATGTTAATGGTATTTTTCTTGTTCATTATAATGCATGTGTTGCTTGGAGCTGTTTTAAGGCTAGGATTGTGTCTATTTTTAGGCACAAGTTACTTGAGCTAATCCGGACCAATTGACAATCAATTTTGGGATTTTTTGCTAAGGTTCCGCAATTCCATTTTGACTCATTTTGTATCCGTCTTTAGTTTTTTATTTTGTGTCAAAACATATGTATTGACATTGTAATTGGTTATTTGATAGCCTTGCAGCAATCGAAGGCCGTTTGGAAGGAAAAAGCTAAGGGGTTATGATGTTGGAGTGTGTAGTATTAGCCTTGAGGTACTACGACCTATAGGTCGTTAGATTGAGCATGTACTTACAAATTCATGTTAGTTAGCTACTTTTGGGTTGGGTTGTAGTTTGTACCATGTTTAATAGTAGAAATTCATGCCTTAGCCTTATTTTTTGATTTTCAGGGGAATTGAGCATGTCTAATTTGGTTGTGTTGATTGTATTTTGCCTTGTTTTTTCCATATTGTCGATTATATTGTTAATTTTAGATTTTTCTTGGACTTAGCCTAGGTGTAGTCTAGTGATTTCCTTAGATTTATGTTTTGAAGCCAATAGGTATTAGAGATTCTCTAACATCGCTTCAGACAACTTTGCTTCCTATAGACTAATATATCATACTTGATTTAGATACTGTTATTAGGTGACTAGTTCATTAGTAATTTCACTGATGATATTACTTGGGTGTGTTCATTAGTGATTTTGAGCCTTAAAGACTATGCTAGGTTGGGAGCTAAGTGGGTCCCTAGTTGCTTCGAAGATGATTTTTCTCTATAATGTGGTTGTGTATAAGGAAGAGCGAAGGATTTTGAAACATTTGGAGTTCTTTATTATTGGCTTGAGGTCTGTAATCATCATTACTAGCCGTAGTTTGAGGTCCGTGTGCATGATTATCATATTGGGTTCATGGCCTATTTGTATCTGTACTAGCCATTACTTCTATAAGTTAGATTCGAGTCTTGATGTGGTAATTCATTTGGGTTCTTCGGGTTTCATGTACTATGCTTCGAGTCTTTTGATGGTCGTTGAAGTTCTGGTATATCTCTTAACTTAGCATTGTCAAATTCTTAGATCTTTTGTACACTTATTGAGCATATGGGGCCCGTTTTGGTTATTTACTTTCCATTGCGCACGAGTGTACCTTTTGTGATTATAGGGGTCTATTCAAGTTAGTTAGCTAGTTAATTTACAATATTTTCTTTCGACTCATGTGCTATATAGTTAGGTTTTTTGTTACTATTTCATCCTGTGACTTTTAGTTACTTACTTTCTCACTTTTCATATTATCTTTACTTTCCAAGCTCATTCGGCCTATGATACTTATGGGTACCTATTGTTTTGGTTCTCATACTGTACTCTGCATCTACCTCTTCATGAAGATCCTAGTGCCAGCCACTGAGATATTAGGTTTTAAGAATGAGCTGATGGCTTCTTAGTTCAACATATCTCCTTCTGTATATAGTTTTTGGATAGTCTTCTGTGTACGAGACAACTCTATACTTTTGGGATTTGTACTCTCTTTTAGTACCATAGTACTTGCTCCTACCAAGTTGTGAAATTGGATCTATTTTCTAGTTTGTACATATTGTTGCTGTTCTCCTATTCTGTTGTTTTTCATTTGAACTGCTCTTTATTCCCTGTGGGTTATTGTTTTTACCTAGTATTCATGTTACTTGTTTTCCTGGGATATAGGTTGGTTTACCTTATGGTGGATTATGGTAGGTGCCTCCATGAATTGAGTTTTGAGATCATAACAAAGTTGGTATCAAAGTCCCGGGTTTGCTGGTTTCATTGGCACAAAGCTAATGTCTAGTATAATCTTCTGGATCACTATGAATACGTATGTATCCTATCTTCGGGAGGCAACATGAAACCTTCAGGAAGATTCTTTCCTTTGATTCATTAACTTGTGTTTAGATGTTTTAATTGGCATATGGAATCTTACTCATTTCACTCATTTGTAGGATATCTCGTATGTGCAGCTTAGCGGCTGATGCACCAAGGCAAGTAGGTAGAACCCCAGTTAGGGGAAAAGGATACCCCAAGGTTATGCGAGGGCTGCAACACTAACCAGAGACGGGGTAGAGAGGAGACTCTGAAGCTTTTGGTGGAGCCTTAGGCATCTCATATTCCTCCACATAGGGTGGAGCCGAGACTAGCCTGACTACCACACGGACCAGCTAAGGCACCAAATTTATAGATGGTTATCTCTCACCTACTTGTCGTGCTAGGGGCCATGCAACAGTCACCAGCTACAGCTATGTCAGTTATGCAGGTTCATCAAGTAGCAGCGACTCCTCAGGTTGAGGTACAAACAACACCCATCATCGCCTACCCAATCATCGCAACAGAAGAAATGTCATTAGAGGAGCAGAAGATGATTTGGGTATTCTTGAGTCCTTCTCCTACAAGAATTTCTGGGGCTATTGATTAATATTTCAAGTATACCTCATCCGATTCTGGGTATAAACTATTGTTAACTAGTATAAAACCCAACGAAGAGTTGGGGTCGAACCCACAGGGAGTCGTACATGATAAATTTTGTTATGAAGTTAGAAAGTGGTCGATTCGGTTATAGGAATAGAATTTATCGAAAAATTATGTAAACAAGACTAAGAGGATGACAACGAATTTTAGATGGGGGGTTTGGATTGTCAATTATCAACTACAACACAATTAAACACGAAGGAAATAACATTATAGAGAGGAGTTCTTGGGACGTGATCGATTATAGGCAAATTTCACTATACGGGTAATTGAAACTACTAATAAGCTAAATATCATTGGGTAGGCTAGACTATAAGTAAAATAGTTTTCTCTCAAACAACTATCACGATTCAAATGATTTCTTTCGAACATCAACAAGCTTAGCAAATAAGAGCAGCACACACCTTAATTCATCTACTCTCTCTCGCTAAATGGGTAGAATCGAGATTAGGATTTACTCTTTCGAGCTAAACCCATATCAATCCCAATAACTACAATCATCAATTGAAAGCTCTGATTCTATAACCTCTTTTTCAAGCAGACCCAGAACTGTATGTTCGAATTGCATTTGCAACTACAATTCTTAGTTTAAAACACAGCTATCAATTAAACCCACTTCAATGAAGCATTTAAATCAGTAATAATCAATACTCATAAGCTAATCCAGCCCATAATCACATGATCATACCCAAAGAATTGGGGTTTTAGATAAACAACATAAAAAGGTAAAAACAATTACTAACTCTATTGGCCATCAACTGGGTAATAGTCTCCAAGTCTTTACAATGTTCCAAAATGGTAAAATTCAAAAACCCAATTCCAAATTCTCACGTTTGAGCCTCAAAAGCTTCAAAGTCTACAATGGAACTTAAACACTAAGAGAAAAACTCTAACACTAGAATGGGAAATGGAATAACTAGGAGAGAACTCCTCAAATTTCATTTAAAATTCCAATTTATAGTTGCCCTAAATTTACCCTGAAAGTCCATTTGGCGGAATAAGTTGCGCCTCACCGAGTAGTTCGGCGATCTGCCCTTTGCTCCAATCCATCGCCATTTTGTATTGGCCATTTGTCTTTAGGGTTCTGTGACTTTAGGTGATCAAGGTTGTCGTAGCGGAGTCGTTCGATGATTCGCCGACTACCCATTTCTATAGCCAACTTGATTTTTCCCTAGTGCTAGCACGCTGGAACTTTGGGCGAGCTAAAGAGCCACTCGGCTGTTCACCGAGTGGCCTTGGCGATCACCAGGATCACTTTTCTTCACTTCTTCAGCTTGTTTGCTCCTTTTTGCCCGGTAGTGTCCTTGCCTTGCTCCTTAGTCTTAAATGATGCAAATCAACACTTTAACATCAGTTTAGAGCATAAATTGCATTTGAGCACACTAAAACTATCAAAACAAAGCCCTAAATGAGTCTAAATCTTGGACTCATCAACACCCCCAACTTAAACTTTTGTTTGTCCTTAAGTAAAACTCAAGATCAATCAGTTCAATAAGGATGTCTACAAATAGTGTTGCATAAGACTCAACATAAATGCACACAACAAGGTTCAAACTACTCATACGATGATCAATTATGCACTCAAAGTTTCAAATTGTGACTCACCATCATCAAGTGTACTCAAACTCACAATGCTTGCTTCAAATGCAAGTTCAAGCTCAACAAAGGCATTCAAATTACCTCATGACAAAGATGATTCCATATTCACACAAATTTTCTCAACAATTTACAGTCCTGGAATCAAATGCAACTCTCACACTAGCAAAGATGAACGCATGCATGAATCCACTAATAGGTTTGCCCTTATTTTCCAATCAACATTCGTTTCAGCTCACTCAAGATCACAAAGGGCTCTTAAGGCTCTTAACGGGGCTGAGTGTAAAGGTATGGTCATTTAGGCTTAGTGGCTTCCACCTTCATGAAGTATGGCCTGAAAATCACTCTTTCTCTTTCTCTTTCACATTCAAACATGTTCAAAATCCACATCATTATTCAAATAAACATGAATCACTGGATACCCCATTATTCTTCACTCTTTTAACACACGTTATTTCACAAATTTTTCTCTTTTTCAGTCTATTTCTTTTCTTTTTTTTTCCTTTTTTTAAATGGAGGGGTACCATCTTTTTCAAAACAATCCATCAAAAGGGGGGGGGGGGGGTCACACTTCTTGAATTTCCTTCTTTTTCACCACACACCCAACTTAAGCTTTTGGCCTAAGTTGGCTATTCAAACGAACCAATACTTCATGAAGGTTATGGGTGATGGCATAAAGTGGTTAAACTTGTTCAAGTTTCTTCCAAGAAAAGGATAGGCTCAAAAGGTGCCAAGCAAGGTTCACACATCTTATAAGGTTGGCCATAAAGAGGTATATTATCAAATTGGCTCATTCTTCAAAACATTTGCCTAAGATCATTTCAATTGCTTGCTTCACTCAATCAATCTGCCCAATGGGGTAAATTCTAGGTGTCATCACGCACAATGTTCAAGGTATCCTCACCACACAAGGCATTGATACAATTATCAAACAAGACTCCACACTTTCTAGATAGTGTGCAATGTTCATCACAAAAAACTCATTCGTCAACCAACTAGTCACAACGTAATGCTAAAAGTTCACATATTGCCTATGTAACTTAGTTAGCCTCATCGTAGCCGCACAATAATTTCATTCAATTAAGAGCACTATTCAAGTCATTGTTATTAACCGCAACCGACACTCAAATTTGCACAAGAACAACCATAATCACACACACAAGAGGTGGAAAAATTTAAAATTTGGTTCAAAAACCATTTTCTATAACAACAATGTGCCACACAACAACCAGTGTAACACCCCAGAAATTTTTAAGAACTAAGACTCAAATTATCCTTCATTGTGAGTAGGATTTTACCGAGGAATTTAAATTTTCTTGAGTGCTAAGGTCACTAGATATAGATTCTTGAGTTCCAAGAGAACTAGAGAGAAATCATTCAAGTCCCTCCTAAGTTCTTCTAAGTTTTAGGTCAACTTCAAACAACCATAACCTTTAATACAAGATGATTTAGGTGGCCCATAAGATATCAAATGAAAGGTCTTTGAATTATCTTTCAAGCGCCACCAAGTTTGCTAAGTTTCGAGGTCGGATGAGTGAGATATGCCTTTTTGAAGTCACACTCTCCAGTTAAGGAAAGTTACCCGAAAATAGTAAGGGGAATTTTAGTCTCTTCCTTACCCAATCACATTCAATTCATTTTTAGTAAGGTTTTAGGGGTCTAATTTGATTAGGTTCAGTTTTATAATCCTAATATACACCTAGGGTTTTAGTTGAGAGTTCAAGAAGAGAAAAGAAGAGAAAAGAGGAGAAAAAAGGAGAGGATCAAAGCGCTCATCGAGGTTCTTGAATTTTGTTGCAGATTTTCGCCATGCGTTTAATCCCTAAGAGGTATGTAAGTTTTCATAGTGTTTGGTTCATTCACCCACACACCAATCATGAGTTCCTTTTACGAATTTCATCCATAAGTTTGAGTATGTTGAGTTCTTGATAAGTGTTCTTGAAGTTCATTCTAAATTATTTTGTTGGGGTTTTGATAAATTCTTGAGATCAAAAGTTAGTGATTTGAGGCTTGTTTCGAGTGGATTAGAGTGTAATTATGTTGAGTAATCGAATCCAAGTGGTTGGGGAAGAAACTATTCGATTATATGTGAGTTAGGATAAGAAAATGAGTAAAGAAATTCATCGAGTTTTCAGGGTTGGGGCATGGCGCCCCATGCCAGCCAGTGTGCACCAAATCCTCTTCTATAGTTTAGGGGCTGGCGTCCCGCGCCACTCATTGTTCCAGGGTCGCTTGCCCCATCTAGTTTGCAGTCGGTTGCTCCATTTGAGTTCTTTCAAAGTGTACCTACACTCCCTTTTGATTCTAATAACTCTAAACTACTTCTAAACACTAGAAATTACTCATAACATAAATCATAACCTTGAATTCATAATTCAAATTCAAAGTAGAGTTAAGAGTTAAGAGTTAGGTTTTGAGAGTTCTTTCGAACATTTTGAGAAAGTCCCTTTGAGTCTTTTTGAGGAGTCTTCTACAACTTCTAATAACTTGTTTCAAGATTCGAGTAAGTGAGTATGAGAATAAGGAGAATGTATTCATGAGTCTACTTCGTCATCATGAGATCCTTTATATCATGAATTCATAATTCAAATTCCAGAGAGAGTTAAGAGTAGAGTTCAAGAAAGTCTTGGAGTTCAATTGTGAATCCTTTGAGATCAACTATCGATTTGAACTAAGTTTTGAGCAATTAAGTTCGAGAATGATAAGAGTTGTATACATGAGTTCCATAATGTTCTTTATACCCTTGAGTCGAGTTGTTCGTGCTCATAAATTTTGCATGAACTCCATACATTGAGTGTCTTCGAGAGGAGTAGCATATTCAAGTTCTAAGTCTTTTAGCATTGACTTTATAATATTTTTGAGATTATATTAATACTTATGGTACTAGTACATATTACCCATGAAGCCCTTGAGTTGAGTTGTTCGTGCCCATAATTATGCATGAACCCTATGAGTCGAGTAGTCTAGAGAGTTCTTATAGTCTTTTCAAGAAGTCTTTTCCAAATGCTTTAAACTTTGTTTAAGACTTGAGCTTTGAGTTGAGTAAGAATAACAAATGAAGTTATTTTTCTTCAAAAGAGTATATGAGAACTACTATTCCCAAAGAATAAAAGTTTCACATTTAAGCAAGAGAGGAAACAATGATTTCCAAGAGAGCCTTTGAGCTAGTGTTTGAGTAATTATCTCAAACTACAGAAAGAGTTATGTTTTTTAACATATGAGCTAGTTACATTTTGGGAGAATTATTGAGCACTAATTTAGGGACGAGCTTGAGTTCAGATAATTCATAGTCTCCATAAACTGTGTAGCCAGCATGGGTAGAAAAGGGTCATACTTTTTAGGCAATTCCTTAGTTCTTTTTAGCATAGAATAGTGGATTCACTTAGTAGTTAGGTTCTATACCCCCGGCAAGGGGACCTAGTAGCGTGAGGCAAGACGATGTTTCATCATATAGCTCATAGTGATAGTTGTCGATTAGAGAAACTCCCACAGAGATATTTTGTATTCTTATATAAAAAGAGTTTATTTTGTATTTTCATATACAAACAAATTTTATTTTGTATCCTTACATACAAATTGAGTATATTGTATTCTTAAATACATTGAGTTTGTTTCTACTGTTTTAAAGCTTTCCATATATTGCATCTCTTATTGTTACTTTATATTGAGTTGAGTATCTAAAGTTTGAGTACCCAGAGTTGAGTTTCCTATTATTGAGTTGAGCCTTATTTCGTTGAGTTGAAAATCTTATTATTGAGTTGAGTCTTATTTCACTAAGTTGAATATCCTATTATTAAGTTGAGACTTATTTCACGGAGTTAAATATCCTATTATTGAGTTGAGCCTTATTTCTCTGAGTTGAATATCTTACTATTGAGTTCAGCCCTATTTTCTCTGAGTTGAGTTGAACTATTTTCTCTGAGTTGAGTTGAGCTAGGATTGTCTCAAAACCACGTCTAGTAGAGTCTTGTTCACAAGTTTGAAGCGCGCCACATTTATGAATGGGAATCTATTAGATGATTAGGAAATCTCATTTCTTTACTTCTCTAAGTCATGCCATAGAGTTTAACTCTATAAGGTCTTTCTCCTAATTAGTGCCCGATGGTTTTCAGGATATGGCTAATATAAGGGTAAATGCTAGGAGAATTGAGGAAGACAATGTGGATCAACAGGTTCCTCCTCAAGCTAATCAAGCTCCGGTTGATCCTTTGGTTGAGAATGTGACCCATGTGGATTTTAGGTCTACTATCCAAATGTTGGCTCAAGTCGTGATGGCTCAAGCCAATAGATAAGTTGTAGCTTCGGTGAATCCTAATGTGAATTCGACTGCTTCAAGGGTTAGGGATTTTTCTAGGATGAACCCTCTGGAGTTTTATGGCTCCAAAGTGGAAGAGGATCCTAATAAGTTTATAGATGAGGTTTATAAGGTACTTGATATCATGGGGGTGATTTCGGTAGAAGAGTGGAGCTAGCCACTTACAAATTGAAAGATGTTGCTCAAGTATGGTATTCAATGGAAAGATGGGAGGCCAGTAGGAGCGGGTCCAATAGAGTGGGAAGTGTTCGAATTGGCCTTTCTTAATAGGTTCTTTCCCCGAGAATTGAGGGAATCTAAGATAGAAGAGTTCATTAGCCTTAGGCAAGGTAGCATGAGCGTTAAAGAGTATGCCATGAAATTTACCCAACTATCCAAGTATCCTCCATCTGTGGTGAATGCGAGGGATATGATGAGTAGTTTTTTCACGGGCATTTCCGACATAGTAGGAAAAGAATGTCGTACAGTGATGCTCCATCCTGATATGGATATCTCACGTCTTATGGTGCATGCCCAACCAATTGAGGAATTAAAACTTAAGGAGAAGAATAGAGAAGCAAAGAGGGCTAGAACCGGGAATGGAAACTTCTCCAACACAAGGTCCGATCGACAAGGTCACCCTAGGTTTAGACAAAAGTTCCCCATGAAAGGGCCCTCAAACACTCCTAAGTTCAACCAAGAAAGGGTGTCTAACCCTAATTCTCAAGATAATAGTAGTGAGATTCTATTGCCGGGATGTAGTAAGTGTGATAGAAGGCATGCAGGTGAATGCCTAGCGGGTTATAATGCTTGTTTTGGTTGTGGTGAGTTGGGCCACAAGATAAGGCATTGCCCTAAAGTTCCTAGAAATGAAGGGGATAGTTGTCGTAGGTCTCAACCCTACCCTTCATCCGTTCCAATTGGTTTGGGTGGTAGTGCTCCATATAAGAATAGGTTTTATGCTCTCCATGCTAGGGTGAACAAGAGTGTGCTCTGAATGTTGATTCTGGTATGTGTTTTATTCTTTAATTAGATTCTGATGTTGCTTGTCTTTTGTGACTTGATATGCTAGACTTTGTTGGTCCTTAGTATGAGTGGGCTTCATTGAAGTATTAATGGTAGAACCCGAATTAGTCAATATGAGTTGTGGGGTATGTTTGAAATATTTAATGAATAGGGTGTTTAGAAGACACCTTGAGATGTTCAATTAGTAGACTCTTATAAAGAGTAGTAATGTAGTTCACCATGGTTTAAAATCCTCTTGTGTGATAGATGTGAAAGCTTAGTGATTTTTAGATCCGACCTTAGCGTTTAAAGAACTGTGCTTAGAAAGTCCGTTTAGGCTTACTCCCAAGGGGGAGATGGTGTGCTTAGGATAGAAAAGGCTATTCAAGTGTTCCTGATGTTCATGATTTGGGTTACTTAAAATTCTCACCCTATAAAGGTGTAGTGACTTTGGAAAGTTTAGTCCCCGTCTTGTAGACCCCTATAAGATCTTGAGATGATGAGTTCCTGTTAGTTGTATTATGTTTTGGAGTCATGTGTGTTTAGAAGTTTTACCATGATTTCCTTATGTTATGCATATTCATGAAAACTTGTGAAGATGAGTTTATATGATAGATTTTCCTCATGTTACAATGCATTAGCATGAGTTGCATATAGACTTCATGAGATAAATAGATGAACATGTCCTAGCTCGGTGTTGAGAGTTCCTCCTTGGAAGTATGCTTGAGTATAGATTGCATATAGGCTCTATGAGTTTGTGTTGAGAATGTTTTAGCTAGGAGATGGTAGTTCCTCCTTGAGCAAGATTAGTTATGAGATTTCATGCATAATGGGTTGTTAGATGTAGTTCCTACCTTCCTTGTGATGCATTGAGTATGTTTAGCTTGGAGTTGATGTTTTCCTCCGTGGTTGTGTGCATTTAGATGTGTTGCATGCATGATGGGCTGCTAGTCTAGAGTCGTTTCCTTTAGGAGGTGTCTAGATCGTCATTCGAGGATGAATGTATGCAAGGGGGAGATATTGTAACACCTTGTAGTTTAGTAGGCCAACTAGGGCTAAGTATGAGGGAAACAAGAGCCAAGGCTTAGGTCAAGAGCCAAGGCAAAGGGGCAAGGGCCAAGGCTGCCCCAAACTTTCCAAGCACTTCCCCACCTCACGACCACCACCACAGCTCGTGGTGTAGCTCGTGGTGGCTAAGAGAGTAGCTACCTTGAAGCTGCCTCAAAATGGCTCACCTTCACGAGCCACTTCACGGCCAGTGGTGAAGATCATGGCTCTTGGGAAGGCTTGTGAAGATGCCTTTGGTTGTTCAAGGCCAAGGCACCTTAGCCTAGCCACTGCCCAAGGACCACGGCTCATGGAGCCTGCCGTGCTGCCTGGGAGTAGGATGCCTAGTTAAGGTAATTTTGGAAAATTCCTAATTAAGTGGGGTCGTTTTTTATGGTCTTAGTACACCTATATAAACTATTTTAACCCTTTAACCACCCCAATTAAGTCATTATTTCCAAAAACCCCAAAAGATCCCAAGTTTCTCCTCTCCAAAAATTCTCTCTAGAAAACTCAAAGAAGAAGAAGAAGAAGAAGAAGAGGGTCAAGCTAGGTCAAATTCCTCCAATCTTCCAAGATTTGTGAGGGATTTGTATCCAAGGTATGATAGCTTATTCATCCATGGATTCTTCCATCCATGGAGCCCCCTAGAATTCCCCAATTCAAGTTAGGGTTTCTTCAATATTGTGGGTTATGATGTATGTTGATCCAACTGAGTGAATATTGATTTTTTATGTTGGTATTAGTAGTGAATCATGTTATTATGATGAAATTACATGTTTTCTATGCCTAACCCTAGTCTAATTGATGAAATTGAAGTAATGTGGGTTTATGCCTTGTGAAGGGAAATTGAGAATTCATAGATGATCTTCTAGAATTGGTGATATGTATAGTAATTGTTCAAGAATAGAAGCATGTAGACATGAATTGAATTAAAATAATGTATATGTGATGGATCATGACTATTAAGGCTTGAGATTGAACCTTTATGATGATATATGATTAGAATCAGTTAAGAATGACACATGTGATTATAATGCCTTGTAATCTAGGATTGTATAATGATTGTAAGAAGTAAAGCTTTGAGAGTAAGGCTTGTAGTAATGAATGTTGATTACTAGGGTTTTGAAAGTAAAGCCAGTATGATGAATTATATATGTTAAGTCCCTAAGAGTGAAGCCTATATGATAATGGTAGACTACTAGATAAATTTGTTGTAGAAGGACTTTACCTACCTAATCTACCTTAAGTATGATTGAATGTATGAAGTGATAGAATCACTTGAGTTATAATTATATCTATGTCTAATGTAGTCATTCTAGATGTGTTGATTCAATATGAGCTTTGATCCTTGAAAGGGGAAGACATGATATTATGCATATTTTATGAAGTTTAGTATATGCTTTATGAACACTTGAGAGTGAAGTGTCTATGATTATGATATGTTGTTGTGTTGTTGAAAGGATATTCTCATATACACACTTATGCATGAATATGATATGATATGAAAATTTCTCTCACATAGAATGATTCTAGGTTGAATGGTTTACTCACCTAAAATGAATCTAAGTTCAAGGACTATGAATTGTGATGAGGCTTGTGGTGATTTCCCAAAGACCTTTGTATAAAGTAAGATGTGAGGTGAATTCCCTTATTCCTAATTAGATAAACATGAGGTAATTACCCATGTCAAGATAGGATAAGTGTGTGGTGACTACCCTTAATATGTAACTTCTAAAACAAGGCAAGAAGTGAATACCCATTAGCCTTTACAGTGATATGGAGGCGAATACCTATATCTTATTATGATTCCTTAAAATGAACATGGAGGCGAATACCTATTATTCCTTAAAATGAACATGGAGGTGAATACCTATGATTCCTTAATATATATTATGTCATGAACAATGAATTGTATGGATTCTAGCTTGATAGGCCTTCCATGATATGTATGACTAGAGGTGATTCCCGTTGTCCATAAATGTTGAGCTAAATATGAGATCAAAGATATGATCAATGTATAATGGACTAAAGGAGTACTTAGCATGGGTAAGATTATGGGGTCTTATCCATGTATTGCACAAGTATGACTTGAAGCTACTTATGAAGTATTTCTCTTATATGTTGTATGCTTAGCTTGTATTATTGCTATAGTTGCCTTCCTTGATATGTTTGACTAAAGGTGAAGGTTCCCTTGTCTATAAGGATTAGGAATAGGATAAGGATGAGATCAAAAAATGGTAAGTATGATTATTATGGCCTAAAAGTGGTACTTAGTGTGGATGAGATTATGGGGTCTTATTCATTCATTGCAGAAGTATGCTTTGAGGTTACTTAAGAAGTAGTTCTCTTATGTTATAAAGATCTAGGGATTTACTATGCTTACAAATATGTTGTATCTTCTATGTTTATGGATTATGCCTTATGTTATTAATTATATGTTGGAGCTTATGCTTATGACTATGTTGTTATGCTCTTATGATGTTATGCTAGCTATCATATTTAGTACATTTTGTACTAACGCATACTTTTGCCTACATTCTTATCAAATGTAGGGTCCGGCGATATTGACTTCCATTCCCATGGTTAGGTTTCTAGTAGAGCAAGGAGTTGAATACTTGGTAAGTCCTCATAGCATCGAGGATTTGATCACCTTTCTTTTATGCCTATCTTTTATGTTTTATACTTTTGTATGGGCGGCGTCCCAAAAATTTATTCAAGTTGTTTTAGATGGTTTGAGACAAAGTGTTGTAGACTTCTGCTTGCTTTTATAAAAGACTACGATTGTATGGAATAAAAGTTTTAAAATTTCCGCATCATTTTTATTGCTTTATGTTATGATATGCTAAGTGGCTTACATGGTACCTTTCGGGGTCCTACATGACTTGTTACATCTAGGGGATACCCCTGGGTCATGACAGTACATTCCATGTACTGAGCCATTTGGCTTGCATCGTTTCATGATGCAGATACAGGTACTTAGGATTATCAACTGGCGTTTCGTTGATACCACATGCAGTTTGAGTTAGCTACGGTGAGCCTCCTTACTTCCAGAGGGTTCCACTTGTACTTTCAGTCATATTAGTTGTTAAGATGTTGTGGGTCTTGTTCTGACTTCCCTCTTTGTCATTTAGAGGGTTCATAGATAGACAATAGAGTTTCAGAAGTTTCTTCATTTAGTTTGTTAAATGTTTTAAAGACTTAAGTTGCCTATTTTATGGCTAGTTGAATATATTATTTTACTCAGCTTTTAAGCTTTGCATGCTTGAGTTAGTCTTCCGCTTGTAGTCAGCCAGGATGAGGGTTCGCTTGGGGACCAGCAATGGTTCTCGAGTGCCGGCCACGTCCAGGGTGTAGGCTCGGGTGGTGACAACAATTCCATAACTAAGATATAAATATAACTCAATAAGCTCAATATTCACAAAAACACAGTCGAAATCAATATTCACAAAACAACCCACAAAAGAGGTAGGTATGAAAATACCTCAGCCCACTAACAAAAAGATGCAGTTGTCCTCAAATGCAACTAAAATCCAACAATAAATAAACAAACAGAGAGGGAGGTAAAAGTAATCATCCCGCCAGGATAGGCTTGGGGTGAAGTCAGCACATCAGTTACTCCATCTGCCAGGGCAATCGTGCCCGATGTCTGAGCATCATTGGTTCCATTGGAGCCCACCATCGAAGTATCCTGAAGCGATGCCTGCCTCGGAATCCCAACCATAGAACCCTCTAAGTCAGCCAGGTCTTCATAGACAGCCTCTTCACGAACCCCAAGTTGCTCCTCATCAGTCTCAGCCTCAGACTGTACAGCATCATCAGCTCTAAGCTCATCTCTAGTGGTAGCCGGAGGTACATCAGAATAAGCTGGAACATTGGTGCTCGAGCCATCTATGATCTCCACAATCCTAAATAGCACAGTAAAATCAGTGGACTTCAGTTGGTCCACATCCTTTCTCAATCCAATAATGTCAGCCTTCAAGGCCTTCACAGCAGCATCAGTGGCTCCCTAGCCCTTCTCACACTCCCCCACTCTCACCATCAAGGCATATAAGGCCAACTTGCGGCTATCAATCTCAGCTCAGAAAGGTGTCAAAGCAGCAGCAATGGCCCTCTCAATCATCCCAAGAATAACAGCCTTTAACCGGGAGGCACACATATCGGTGGATTGGGCCAAATGCCCTATCTTGAATAGCATGGCCTAGGTGATAGGAGGTCTAGAAGTAGAGGAAGCAACAACAGAAGATCTAGGGGGATGGATGCAGCAGAAGTACCAAGAGTATAAAAAATAATGGAGCTAGAAGTACCTGAAGTCCCAGTGGCCGGAGTAGGCATGCTTGCCTCTACAGGTATCATATAAATATCAACCTCCAGGGATGTATATACCGGGGCTGCCTTCCTCCTTTCTGCCTCATCCCGTGTGTACTCGACCTCTAGACGCCAGATGTCAGTAGAAGATATGGGTGTAACCTCAACATCTCTCTTCTCGTCTCGTGGAACTCGAACCCATCGACACAACTCGGTGATCAGAACCGAGAATGGGAGAAATGTCTTACACTGCTTGGCCCTCATGGCCATCTCCTGCTCAATAATTAAACCTAAATTGAGCATTTTCCTATCAATGATGGACCCAAGATAGGCCGCCTTTGGATGGCAGAGGATAGACTCGTTCTGGGATGGCATAATCGTGCTGTTGATAAACCCAAACCAGTATCTAGCCACCACATTAAGATCTTTTTCTCTATTGGCGCTCCGATATCAATCCATCTCAGGGTGCTATCAGAGAGAAGGGGGCCAACCAGCCTTTTAAGTCATCCAGAGTCTTTATCGTGATCATGTTCTGGTAGTCATGCATAAAGTTGGTAGCACGCTCGAACACATCATTTATGCCATCGCTGCTGCATTTTACCTTCTTACCTCAGACCACCACAAAATCAACTGGTTTGAAGGCACTAGCCTTCTTTTTCCCTTGAGACACCAAATCACTGTAAGCTGATTAGAACTCCCAGACCCAAGTAAAACTGTGTGGGCCATGGTGCCTGGTGAAGACCTCGAATCTGTGAAACCAGAGAGTGACCCATACCACTGGATGTCTGTCCACCACACTATCTATGGACAATCTCTTCTCCTCTAGTATGGTCCTCAATCCCTCGACCTTTAGTGTTTTGAGTGACCGGGGAAAAGGACCCTGTACTGGTGGTGCCGAGACCACAATTTGTGTTGGAGCTACAGTTGGAAGAGGAGGAGGGGTTTGAGGCACCAGGATCCTAGAAAGATCGTTCATTAACTTGGAGCGTAGCTCCGCTCTCCAGGCCTGTAGTAATTGGTCATCCTCAGGCTCAGAGATAGAAACCTGAGAATCCTGTGAATCTCCCTTGTTGTGTGATGAGGTGAGGTGTGTCTCGTAGACTGCCTTTCTATCGGAGCTGGCCTCTGGTGTCTCAACCACAGGAGCTTTCCCCTATCCTTTGCCTTTCCCTCCCTTGTATGGAGTTTTGCTACCTTTTCTTGGGAAGCAGTTGCCTCCTCATTTATACTTATTCCTCGTGCCCGCTTTCAGGGTGGCATGTCTTTACCAGTGACTTTAGGTCTAGCATTCCTGCAAACAACCTAGAAAAACATTAGAAAAAGTTCCAGAAAAATTGCACAAAATGAGTTGCAGAAAGACTCGTTGAAGCAGTCGACGAGGTGCCGAAACGCTTTGGCAAGCAGTATCGAGCTCGCCAATAGTTCCAGAACAAAATTTTCAAACATTCAAAGCAGGTCAGCGATGTCCAGGGCCATTCGGTGGATCACCGACACCAATCGACAAACTAAAATTAGCTCGCCGAAAGTTACAGTGTATTTTAAGGAATTAGGGGCGCAGAAGGATCAGGAAGCACTTTCGGCGAGTTGCCGAGTGAACTCGGTGAGCTCAGGCATATCGCCGAAAGTTATAGAATACAAACTCAATATTTAGAGAAATTAAGGGCTATCTAGGGGGTGTTTGGTGAACCGCCGAACCGGTTGGTGAGCTCAACGCAGCCGCCCAATGGCCCAACGTGCCAATTTTCACCCCTTACTTCAAAATCAAGCCCGCAGCACCCATAATCAATATTAAACACCTACACTATGAAATTAAAGCAAGACTCATACAACCCATGGCCTCGGGGTACTCAGACTTCTCTCAATTTGGCCAAAATTGGTCATTTGTCATCTTTTTCCCTTAAGAATAGCGTCAACCGCTCCATCATTGGGAAAAATATGACATTTAGCACAATCTGGGGTTACTAAGACTTTACCCCACTAGACCCAACATATATTCAACACAACCCAACAATTTAGACTCAATTTAAACAAGCAACGACACATGAGTCATCGTTAAAGGCCGATTAATACTTATTTCAATTAAAATTAGGCAAACAAACACTCATACGATGATTACCAAACAATATACGACAAAAAAATACCAATTTCATTTGAGTTCAACCATATATGGAGTTTAGGATTTCGAAAACCAACCTTTATGCCGAAAAATAATTGAAATGCTAGGCGGCAAAGAATCCCACAATCCCGAGTAAAGATCCCAAGCGAAATGAGAGTAAAAGTGTGAAAAAATGAACAATATAATATCGAGGTGAGAGTACAAGAGTTGAAAATGATAGAAAATGAAAGATTTTTGAATTTAAAACTATTTAGACTTTAAAATCATTCAGTTCGCGCTCCATTCGGCGAAGTAAGTCAAGCCCGCCTAACCACTCGGTGATTCGTCGAGTGGTATTTTGGCTCGCCAAGTTTTACAGAACTCGCATTAATTTAGGGGTTCAAACGGTGGACAAAGTTGGGCTCACCGACCTGTTCGGCGAGTCAACGACTAAGCTTTTAGCTCATCGAGTTTTATAGAGTTCCCCACCAAGTTGGGTGGCTCCAACGGCAGTCCAAGTCGACACTCGCTGACATCTTCGACGATTCACCTACTGAACTTTTGGCTCACCTAGTTTCCCATTTTCCAATACTTTTCACTTTTCAACCTGCAAAATCAACATCCATTATTTAAAATCAAAACTAAAGCATCAAAAACGTGGGTTGCCTCCCAAGAAGCGGATTATTTAACGTCGTAGAATGACAGAAATACTCATTCAAGCTTCATTTTTGGGGTTTGCCATTGTGTTACTAGGCAACCCCATTTTAGCCTTGGATTTAAATGAGTCGAGATTTAACCCATTTGCGTCTCCAATTGCTTAATAGAGATTGAGTGAGAAGTCACCTTCTGATTGAGAGTTGAGACATCCTCCTTCATCTCTTTCAACACTTTGTCCAACCCTTCAACTTTGTTGAGAATGTGTGAGAGCATGTCTTCCATACGGAAGTTCTCCGGGTCAGCTCTTTGATCCTTAGGCTTTTAGCGTTCATTAGGTGGGCCGTATATTTCCCTGAGCGTCATCATCTTCGATTGGGGAAAGAATCTCACAGAGAATGTTGTGATAAGTTCATCCCAAGAGGTGATGGAGTATCTTGGTAACTCAGCTAACCATTTTGTAACTTCACCCATCAAAGAGAATGGAAACAACCTAAGACGGACTGATTTTTGTGATATGTTGTTGAATGAGAACGGACCACAAACATCCACGAAGTTCTGAATATGCTCATGGGGTCTTCGCGAGTCAGCCCTCCATATAATCCTTTTATGTGGAGGAGTTATAGCATCATGCTAATAACATGGAAGGCAGCATTCCCCTCAATTGGAGGTAGATGTATTGCACCAACACCACCCAATTGAATTGGGTCATTCACATCATTAAGTTTTCTAGTATCATCTTGGTGGCCCACTTGGCTACCATTACTCCTGGTCACGCTCATCTCTTCCTTTGTTCAGCACAAACCAAAGTAAGTCGATTCAACTACATTAAAAAAAGATCACAATTCAACTTCAATAATATAATCTAAACAACACCACTCCCCGGTAGTAGCACCATTTTGATTAACATTTCAAGTACACCTCATCCAATTCTAGGTGTAAACGATTGTTAACAAGTATAAACCCCCAATGAAGAGTTGAGGTTGAACCTACAGGAGCGGTACGTGTCTAAATTCAGTTATAAAGTTATAAAGTGGTCTATTTTGTGATAGGAATAGAATTTATTGGAAAAAAAACCACGTAAAAAAGTCTAAGGGGATGACAACAAATGTCAGATAGGGGGTTTGGATTGTCAATTATCAGCTACAACACAATCAATCACGAAGGAAATAACAATATAGAGAAGAGTTCTTGGGATATGATCGATTATAGGCAAATTTCACTATGCAGGTAACTGAAACTACTAATGAATAGCTAAATATCAGTAGATAGGCTAGAATATAAGTAAAATAGTTTTCTCTCGAACAACTATCACTATTCAAGTGATTTCTTTCGAACATCAACAAGCTTAACAATTAAGAACAGCCCACACCTTAATTCATCTACTCTCTCATGCTAGATAGGTAGAATCAAGATTAGGATTTACTCGTTTGAGCTAAAACCATGTCAATCCCAATAACGACAATCATCAATGGAAAGCTTTGATTCTAAAACCTCTTTTTCAAGCAAGCCTAGAACTCTAAGTTCGAATTGCATTTGCAACTACAATTCTTAGTTTAAAACACAATTATCAATTAAACCCACATCAATTAAGCATTTAAATCAGTAATAATCAATACCCATAAGCTAATTCAGCCAATAATCACATGATCACACTCAGCTTGCCCGAAAGGGAGGTCGCGAAACCAAAACCACTAGACTAATGGCCTAAGGAGTGGGTTGACATGAGGTTCAACCTGAGAGGGTAAGCCCTAGTCCCATATCCTAACACTCAGCTTGAGAGAGTGAGTGGGGTAAGGCGTAGGCTGGTCTTCATGCGGCAAATGGGTGTCCAATAGGAACGCATTTGAAACGGGCTAAGTTGCCCGAGAGGGAACTTATTTCCATTTAAAGCTTAGCCTAGACACTATTGTCTTGCAAATTTCCTATTGAAAGCATGTACCTAATGCTTTATCTCAACTTGTATTGTAGTTACATCCCAAGAACCTTCCCCATACTTGATTTTCTTGTTTATTTTGTTGTTTTATCACTTGTTACGAAACCCCTTTTGATATTTGACACTTCTGTGTCACCCCCTTTAATTTACAATGTATTTTATCATAAATGTTTTTAGCTACGAGTAATTCAAACGAAATTCTAATTGGCTATTGATTCTCAAAACCGCTCCCTTGGGACACGACCCCAACCCTTGGTTGGGTTACTATATTATCGACGATCGTAGACACTCATACAGTAGGATAGTGGCATTGGTCACGATAAGAATCACATGTATCATGATTTGAAACAACAATACTTGTGGAGTTCCTTGAGTAGAGATATTGAGAATATGTGTTTTGTTTCTTGTGTTGCTAGCAGGTGAAGGTTGAGCATTTGAGTCCTGGTGAAGATCTTAAGTTATTATCCACTCTATAGTTGAAGTGGGAGTGCATTACCATGGACTTCGTTATGGGATTGCCTTAGGCTTCTAGAGGTGTTGACAATATTTGGTTCATTGTTGATCGATAGACCAAGTCAGCACACTTCCTTCTTGTTCGGTCTTATTTCACCATTGAGCGGTTGGCTAGTGTATACATGCGGGAGGTAGTTTATCCTTACAGGTTTTTAGTGTCCATTATTTTAGATAGAGGTTCTCAGTACACTTGATGCATCTAAAGGACCTTTCAGTAAGAGTTTGGTACCTGCATTGATCTTAGCACAACATTGTATCCACAAACCGTCGGAGTGTACTTTTCCTGTTTTGGAGGATATGCTCTAAGCTTGTTTGTTGGACTTTAGAGGTCAGTGCAACTAGTTCTTAGCCTTGGTAGAGTTTGCATATAACAGCAACTACCACTCAAGTATTCGGGTGGCCTAGTTTGAGGACTTGTATGGTAGATGTAGTCACTCTACAATTGTTTATTTGAGTCTTCAGAGCCTAGGCCGTGAGGTACTGATTTTCTTCAAGAGGATTTTGAAAGAGTTCGGGTGATTTAGGATAGGTTTAGGTCAGCACAGATGAGGCTTATGAGTTATGTTAATCATAGGCGTCGGCCTTTATGATTTAGAGTTGCTAGGGGTTTCTTCGAGTGTCACTTATGAATGGCGTGATGAGATATGGGAGACGAGGCAAGATTAGCCCGAGGTATATAGGGCTATTTGAGATTCTTAAAACTGTTGGTGATGTCATTTATGAGTTTTCCCTACCTCCTTCATTTTCAGCTATTAGTTAGGCTTTCAATGATTCTATGCCACAAATGTATGTTCTGGATGAGTATCATGTGCTATGATATGATTCAATTTAGTTGGATGACTGCTTGAACATCATGGAGGAGCCAGTTGCTATCTTCTCCAAATATGTAAGGCACTACCATTCGAGAGCCATTCCTATTTTTAAGGTCTGATTGAGGTTGGTCTAGTCGAAGAGGCTACTGGGGAGATTGAGCACGATATGCGAGAGAAATTTCCGTACTTGTTCAAGGCTTCAGGTGCTTCCTTACTCATTACATTTGAGGACAAAAGTCCTTTTAGTAGAGAATATTGTAATGACACTCTAGGTCATTTTTATTTTATCTTATTATTTTTAGCATATAGAATTTTCCTATACCGACCCCAAATCATTTATGACATGTTGTATGTGGAAGATCGGTCACTTGGTCTTTCATTTAGGTTTTTTTGCAAGTTTTCATATTTTGGAGCTTTTGAAACTTGAATGGTTGACTTCGGTTAAAACATCAGGTAGTCGGCCTCAGAGTGCACTTATGAAGGTTTTGTTAGCGTTAGAACATAAAGTTTGGGCTTGAAGAACATTTGGCAAGGCTTTTAGGCTCATTCTGAGTTACTTTGTGGATTTAAAAAAAAATACTTTGAATGTGGGACCCAATTTATCTCAAGAAGACATCGGTTGGAAGTTTTGATACTTTCATTGAGTCTAAGATATCAAATTTGGTGGGGTTTCATAATTTTCTTGCGTGCACGGTGTTCCAAATGAATCTCAAGAACCCCGTCAGATATTTTGGGAATTATTACATTAGCTTATGTTTCATCAGCTAGTTTAGAACCCTTTTATTCTTTGAGTTAATGTGCCTCAGTCCACGTATATAGCTTGTGGGTCTCATTATATTGGTGAACACTACATTCCTCGGGATTAATGGTTTTTGAAAGGTCTATGTCTAAAGATTTTACCTGAAAGTAACTCATTGATAAGGACCTGATTTTTCTTTTCAACCAACTTGAGTATGAGGGGCAGTCGAATGGATTTTAGAAACGCACAAGTTTGAATAAGTTCCTTATGACACAGTTCTATTGCACGATTTAGAGTATGAAATAAGGGAAACTTTTCTTAAATTTCTATAGTCCCTCATCTTATTCAAGTGGAGCCCTCACAACCATAAATAATATTCTACTAACACGGCTTCATAGACACGCTAGGACACTTGAACTCTGTGCTCTGATACCAAATTTGTCACGACTCGAGCCTACACCTTGGATGTGACCGACATTCGAGAACCATTGCTGGCCCCAAGAAAACCCTCATCCTGGATGAATATAACCAGAAGAATAACTCAAGCACAAACATCAAACTGAAAGAAATAATTAACAATATTTTACAGAATCTCAAGCTCTTTGAATATGCTGAGTAGGAAACATAAGTTTTAAATAAAACATTTGCAGCTGAAAGACTTTCCAAATTGTCTATCTATGAAGCCTCTACTATATATAAATGAGTGTCGGGACAAGACCCACGACTACTCAAAATGATACTAATACTAAACACTTATAAAAAAGGAGTCGTCCGGAAGCAAGGAGACCTCACTTGAAAGCTGACGAGCAGATGAAATGATCTCAACAGACTCTTGTTGAGGATCCTAAGTACTTGTATCTGTATCACTAAAAGATGCAGGTCGAATGACATCAGTAGTACATTGAATGTATGAGTGTGTAATATAGTTGTATAACAAATAACTGAATGAAAGGATTGTAATAGATATAGATATATATTCAACTGAATGTAAATAATAAAGAAGTGAAATCATTAAAAATTTACAAAAATGCTTACTCATATCTTAACTTAACATATTAAGTGATATAATAAAAATACACTTTTAACTCTATTTGGGATATTGTCTAATCGACAACCATCACTATGGGCTACGTGATGATATAACATCTCCCCCACGCTGCCAGAACTGTCCTATACCTTGCCGAGGTATAGAACACCTCAACTAAGTGGATCCACTAAGCTATGCCTGAAGGCATTAAGGATTCCTCTAAAAAGTATGATCATTTACCCTAGTTTATGAGGAATGTGAGTTGTCTGAACTCATACTTATATCGGTGCTCAATACTACTCCCAATAATATATATACTCATGCTCAAATGTATTAAAACATACTCTTCCTTTGATTTGAGATAATTGCTCAAACCATCCTCTTAAAAGAGGTAACTTCTCTGAAATATCTTTAAACTCATAAACTCTTTTTAGAAATCAAAGTTTCTCTTTTCTCAATGTAAAAGTAATACATTTGGGAATCAATTAGTTCCCTTAAAATTTACTCAAAAATTCTTTTTAAATTATACTCAACTCTGCTTTACTTTCTAAAAATAGTTTAAAACAAATGTTTATTGTGATCTAATCATTGATGACTCGGGAAGTCATACTCCATAAACCATTGATGGCATATCTCGATGTATTGCTTACACATTGATGGCATACTTGACTGTTATACTAATCATGTATCATAGTTCTCTTCTCAATGTAAAAATGAAACATTTGGGAAATACTTAGTTCCCTTATACTCTTTCTCAAACTCCTATTTTCTTCATCAAACTCCATTTAAACACAAATGCTTACTTTAAAATATTCTCAAAAATCACAACTCAAAATAGGGTTCATGTTGAAATATAGACATGAACGAATCAACTCGACGATCTCAATAACAATATCGAAAACAATACTCAGAACTCAACGATACTACTCATCTCAAGAATACTCAATTCATATGGTTAATGCAGAAACATAGATATGAACAAATCAACTCAAGAATCTCAATGCATAACATATAGCAATTCATAATTAGGAATAGAATTCCAAAAATAATCAGAAACTCAAGAACTCAAAATCAACTCATCTAAAGAATACTCAAATCAAAGGATAGAACTCTAGATTGCTCTTTTACTGATTTGAGAGTAGATGTAGGGCGTGAGGACGAACTAGTCCAACACTATGATAGCCTTACATACCTCAAAGAACAAGGTTCTTCAAGAATCTTGAAGAAGAACTTGATTTGAAGCCTTGAAATCCTAGCTTGAAGGAGAGCAATCAAGAAAACCTTTTGTGGGATTCTTGAATTAGTTTCTTGAAATTTCTATGGCCAAAAATTATAATTTTCATTAGTGATTCATAATTGTATGGATGAATTTGAGTTGGAAAGAAAGGAATTCTTGGAGAAGGACTTACCTTGAAGAAGAATCTTGAAAAAGATTGGAAAGAAGCTTGAATGGAAGTCTTCTACTTTGATTTTTTCTTACCGTTTTACCTTACGGTTTGAGAGAGAAGATAATGTTGGATTAAGAGATGAAAATGTGATTGGTTTGGGCCTTTAATCAGCCAAGAAATTTGTTTAGGGTCTATTTGGAAACCCACCTGGTAATTGAAATTGGTGTAATTACTAGGGTAGTAATTACCAGCCTACTAATTACTCAGTCTAGTAATTCCACTGATATGTTTGGTTGACTCATTGTAATTACACATGTCCAGTTTGGATGTTACAGTGTAATTACACATATTCTGGATGCACAATTGCAATCATAAAATTATATTTAAATTTTAAAATAAAAATTAATTATTTAAAATTTATATTAGACAAATAAGGAACTTTATAAATGATATTAAATTAAATATTTAAGATATATATTATTTTTTAAAAATATATTAACTAATAAACATATTTTCTTAACTAATATTTTGACAAAAAATAATTGATTTATATTTTTTTCAAATGAATTGATCATAAAAACTAAAAGTATGAAGTTTCTACGAACATCGTGAAATACATGTTTGATAAAAAGTAATATATAAATAAAATGTTATAAATTATTTAACTATTTGACAAAAAAATAATCCATCAAGTCTAATTAAAAAATGACTTGCAATGTGAATTCAATAATACTAAAACAAATTAAACGAAAAATATAACACAAGTTATAAATTCAATACAAAAAATTTCACATAATACTCTTATCGGAAATTTCAACATATCATACATAAATATGATTTTTTTTATAAAAAAAAACGTAAGTCTATAACCTTACTTAACAATAAATTCGATTTTAATTTAAAAATTAGAATACTAATAAAATTATGCTAATGAGAAAACAAACATGGCATAAAGAAATACATAATACTAAAAAATTGCATAGAATCATATGAAGTAAAGCTGAGAATGAGAAGAGAATGAAATATAATAATATAAAATAAAAAATAAACTTTTAGAAATTTTTAGAATAATAAAAATAAAAAAAGAACTTAAAATAATGGAAATAAAAAAATTAAAATTAAAAATAAAAATAGGAATAAAAAGAAGAAATTAAAAAGTAATCAGCTGGTAATTACACCATGTAATTTACCAGCAATTCACAGTCTTTCCCTATGAATTGGAGAGTGTAATTACCCCTTGTCAATTACACCAATTACCTACTGACTAAGTAATTACCTGTCCAACCAAACTAGACAGACAGTGTAATTACACTCAATTACACCAAATCCAATTACCAGGATGGCTTTCCAAACAGGCCCTTAGAGTTTTCTTAGAGGTAAAAAGACAAAAACAACCCTTTTTAATGATTTTCCATCGACAAATTCGTCACTACACTATATCACTTTATCAAAATGGTCATAACTTTTTACTCGGAACTCGGATTGACACGAAATTGGTGGCGTTGGAAAGAAGATTTTAATACCTTTAATTTGATAGGTTATAGGCTCGTAACTCTTTAAATTCTAACTGATATGGTCATTTGAAGTTGACTCAAGTAGAATCTTACATCAAAACTTAATCGATATGGAAGCTTTCAACTCAACTTTGTGCTAGAGGATTCTAGTGACCTTAATTCATGTCAAAAATCATTCCCACACTAAAAATTGACCTTAACACCTAACAAAAATTAAGAATCACTCGATACGACCTTACACTCAAATGGATAATGGTTCGAGTCTTAACTTAGAAATTTTTGGGTTGTTACACCCCATCCCCCATTATATATATATAATCAATTGAAGAGGATCATATCTTCCGATCCTAGTGGTTTGACCCCGACTGCATGTTCGCTAAAAATGGTACATAGTTGCACGTTTATCAAAAATTGTGTTATTGTCAGGGATTGGTAAACGATTGTTTTTTGTTGATTTCTAGATTTGACCTTACTTTTATAAGACATTCATGTTACTTTGTGTTTTGTGTTGCTAGTTGCTAAAAACAGGGAATAATGAGCAAAGTGGATGAAATTGAAAGCGTGGCAGGATTTTCGAACAACCTTGATGATGAGGCGCCCATGAAATTAGGTGTGGCTGGAGCAATTCGCCTACCAACGTAAGTAGGGAATAATGTGGTTAGGGTGAAAATTCTGATGCTTCACCTACTATGGATGAAGGGTTTGTCGGTGGTCAAGCGATGGAGTATGCAAATCGACACTTGAAAAATCTTGTGGATGTTTGTCTGTCTTGAAGATGTGAAACATTAGCCAAGAGACTATCTGACTAAGGCTGTTTCCTTTTTCACTAACCTAGGCTTTGTTTTTTATATTTACCTTCCAATTGCGCACCACTATACCTTCTGGGCTTATGGATCCAGTTAGGTTATAGATCGTTGCTTTACTTTATCGCACTATTACTACTAGATTATTGTGTTGATAGTTAGATTTCACGCTATTCTTACGTTCATGTGACCCTTAGCTACCATTTATTTCCTCACTTTGTGTTACGTATTTGCTTTCCAAGATCAGCCGGCCTATAATACCTACTAGGACCTATTATTTTGTACTCATACTACACTATGCATGTGTTCTCCTTATGCATATACAGGTGCCATTCGACAACATTCATTTATGTGCAGCACCAAGGGATTTCAGAGATAGAGGGTGAGCTGATGGCATCCTAGTTTTGCTCATCTCTATCTGTGTATAGTTTTCGGCTACTCTTTATATTCGAGATAATTTTCTACTTATTTTGTTATTTTGTGACTTGCACTCATTTTAGTAGCTTTGCATCATCGTCTACCAGGTTGTGGATTGGATATTTTACTATTGTATAGATGATGTAATTCACCTTTCTGTTGTTATTTCTTTGTTGTGTTGTGTGTTTAGAATTTCATGCATGATATGTTCATTACTTGTCATTTCGGGATATGCATTAGCTTACCTACCGATTGGTTTTGGTAGGTACCATCATGACTAGAGTTTTCGAGTCATGACATAAAGGAAAAGTTCCTCATAAAAACTCCAAAATTATCTATTGCTCGAAACCTAAAGTAAAGTGATCGAGAGTTTGTGTAGCATCGTTGATAGATCAAAGGATATTTGAAATAAAGGGACTAAATTGATCAAAAATCTTTTATTAATACTTAAGGTCAAGAGGACCAGAGATATAACATTCATAAAAATAAAGCAAGTTACACTTCACTAGGACTAAGGAACAATGGCTGATCACAAAATATAATCTCCTCTCCCAAGTAGGCCAGCCTCATCAAGAACCTCATCCTTTAGAATATGAGCCGTAATTATTTTTGACATTTATGTCCTTGATTTAGAAAAAGGCAAACGTACTAAAAGCATAAAAAGGGAAAGACATCTTTGATTAAAAGGTACCAAGAAAAAAAGTCAAGTTTATCACCTGCTAAGTATTTGCTCTCACTTAGGGGTGTTAAAAATGTTCTCAACTGTAGGTAACCCATCAATCCTCCCAGAATTTGAAGGATTGGCTCAAGATGATTTGAATTGGTTGAATCTCAACTCATTCAAGTGTTAACCAATTTCTAAGAGAATCCTCAATTGAGCTCAATTTAATCTCCAATTTCAATCTTTTATAAGACTCCTTATTTGTATTGAGTAATATATGTTCATATATTGAAGGTATAAATTACTATCTATTGTATATATTTTAGGATTTATCTATCCATCTATAACTTATTTTTTAAAATTTTCATAAATTGAAATTCAATTTGTGGTTATAAAACTTAAATAACGGTATATTAAAATTATTGAGATTAAGCTGGTCAAATTGGGCGGGTCAAGACCCAACCCACTTTTAAGCACATTTGAGCCCAACCCATTTGAGCCCACAGTATGCTACAACAAATTTGATTATTAATGACAAATTATTTTGTCACTTAAAAATCATATTCTTCACAAAAAATCTTTGTGACAACAAAATATTTTTCAAGTGTTCATCTCTAAACATGGTTGCTAAAGGTATACAAAGACAAATTAGTGTTTCGTCACTAAATATAGTTATATTAGCAAAATTATTTTTCGTTCCCAATTTGCACAATATTTATGACAAAAGTGTTTGTAATAAAAAATGTAAAATATTTTGTAGGAGATAATGTGTTTTCATCACTAAAACGGCAATTAATGCCAATGAAACTATCTTGTCACTAACTATTTAATTTAATTAGTGACATTTTCAATTGTCTCTAAAGTTATATGTTTTTCGTAGTTAAAAAATGTACTTTTGTACTAAAACATGCCTTTTATATACAAACTATTTTTTCATCCTTAAATGTATAACATAGTGGCAATATTGCTTTTATAAAATCATTTACAATTTTGTAGTTGAAAACTATTATATCGTCACTAAATATATTGCTTTACCGACAATATAAAATCATCACCATTAATTTTCATGATTAGTAATTAATTTATGACAAATTAATACAAAATATAATTATCTTAAAAAGTATAATTTAATCTTTGCTTTAGAATAAGCATTTAAAGGTAGACTTTTTGGTCAGTAGTTTATAAATACTTGATGATGTTTAAATCCATGGTGTTACTATACAATTAGTATTTTTATAGTTCTCCTTTAATTTGCGAATTTATCATTATATAAATTAAAATAACATGATAAATCATACAGGGTACACAACAAAAACTCTATCCACAATTTTATAATTAAGAACTAATTTTGTATTGAAATAAAATTTCATTACAAACTCCTTAAGTTAAAACAAAAATAAAATATATTCTATCCAATATAAAAGTTGAATTGAAATACAAGATACATTGATAATAAAATAATAAAATTTATTGCTTTCTTAAATGCGAATGAAATCACTTGTCTAATAAATTTAGATTTGAATAAATTTTCACCTTCATATATCTTCCAAAAAAAGGTTTTAAGTTTAGTATATGATAAGCTTTCAGGTTTTGATAATCCTCACAGGTGCAGGGACTCGATCATCTGCAGAGTGTTCTCCTCCAGGACAATATGCTATATAGCTGGAAAGTTGTCTTGTCAGTGGTTGGTGAAGCCATCAGCGTACTAAACCAATCAAAACGGATGAAGTTGTTTGTCCAATGGTCAATAACTCTTTTTGATTGATATAATCAACATGAAAAACAACAAATCAATCCATTCATTCAAAGAGAGAAAAATCAAGTTTCATACAAAACAGCAAGGGACCTGATCGATTAACGAATTGCATTCTGAACCTGCTGATGTATTTTTTGCTTGTATTTCTGCTTATCTTGTAGGACTCGTTTGACTCTTGTTAGAAACGTTTCAAAACCTTGTTTGAATCTTGTCAGAACATAGTTAGGTGTAACATTGTGTCTTAGGGTTAAAAGTATATATTAATCAGGAAGGGTTAGTATAATGGGCAATGAGAGCATTGTTTTGGCTCGTTTAAGTAATAGGGATATTACTTAGTTTGAGATTAGGAGGTTAATCTCGTGGTTGTAAACTGTGTTTTGCTTTTGCTTGAGAAGATTAGTGAAAACAATCTGAAAATTCCTATGAGACAGGTCGTGTTTTTACTCCCTTGGGCAAGGAGGTTTCCACATAAAGTATCGTGTGTTCTCTGTACTTTTAGTATTTATTTTGTGCATCTTAACTGTCTAAAGGATCTGATCCTGTCGTAGTTAGTGGACGCATATATTCCATCAATTGGTATCAGAGCACTAACTTCTCTATTTGGTTAACACCAAGAGAAGAAAGATCCTGAAGGAATGGCTGCTCCACCGAGCCTAGAAGAAGGTCAGTTTACCACTCGTCCACCTCGATTAAACTGACAATTCTATGGATGGTGGATGACAGAGATGCATGACTATATTAATGCGAAAGACACTGAGCTGTGGGATGTGATTCTAGATGGACCCTACGTTCCCACCAAGGATGTACAAGAAGGAGAACTTACGAAGGTGATTCCGAAGACCAGAAAAGAATATGATGAGAATGACAAAAAGAAAATAGAAAAGAATACAAAACCAAGAAGCTACTGGTTTGTGGGATTGGTCCAGATGAGTACAACAGGATCTCTACCTGTGAGACTGCAAAAGAAATTTTGGATTGCCTAAGAAGAGCCCACAAAGGAACCACTCAAGTCAAGGAGTCCAAAGTGGACATGTTGACTACTCAATACGAGAATTTTAGCATGAAGGACGGTGAAACCATTCATGAGATGCATACAAGGTTTACTCCAATCACAAATGAACTATGATGTCTTTGTGATCCCATTCACCCAAGCAAACAAGTTCGAAAAATTCTCAGAGTTCTTGCCAAGTCATGGGATAGAAAAGTAAATGACATCACTGCAACCAGGGACTTAAAGGTTCTTACCATGGATGAGATGATCAGGAACTTGCAAACCTATGTGCTAAATAGGCAGCAGGGTTCATCTATATAGGAAGGAAAAAAAGAGAAATTTGTTGAACTAAAAATGGTTCAAAGTGATAGATCTGAAGATGAGAATGAGATGGCCTACTTGACTAGGAGATTCCAAAAGAGAGTCAAAAAGCATGGAGGATTCCAAACTAAAGGAACCAACAACAACACGGCTAATCCTACCGATCTATGTCACTAATATGGAAAGCCTGACCATTTCATGAGAGACTGTCAGAACCAGAAGCATAAAGTTCAGGACTTCAAACCACGACAAAGGGACCAGGTCTCTGATCATGCTAAAAGGAAGTCCAACGTTGATCAAATCGTGAAGAAAGCCTTTGCAGCATGGGGAAATGTCTCTAGTGACTCTGAGCAGGAAGAAAATCATGATGATGTCTCCATGATGGTGGTAAATAATGATGAAGTTGTCTTCAACTCCATATTCTCCCTGATGGCGAAGTTTGTTGATGAGGACGAAAGAATGAGGTAACTCTCTTCTATCTTAAAAGTGATTTATACACCTTGTCAATTAAGAAACTGAGAAAACCTGTTGTGTTGATTGACTCTGTTGATGAGATAAAAATTAAAATATGACTTTAAGTGAAAAACTGAGTCTCTGTGAAGATGAGAAAACTACCCTTATTTCTCAAATGACTAAAATGAATGTTAGGGTGAATATTCTAGAAACTGAAAACTTCTAGCCTGAAAAGGAACATGGTGCCTCCGAAGGAGGAAAAAGAAAACTCAGTAGTTTTGAGCTTGAGTTAGAGGAAAGTCTGAAAGGTTCTGAGTTCAAACTAGTTGCTTCTCTCGAAAAGAATTCACAACTTGTAAGGGACTTAAGTAAGATCAAAGAAGAGTTAACCCATTCCATGAAATGGACTGACTCATCTAAGACTCTTTGGAACCTAGCTAATCGGAAGTTCAATAGTAGGAAGGGATTAGGGTGTAGAAAGATAGAACCTCCCTATAACCCTCACAAAAAATATGTGTCAGTCTCTGATAATCTCTTGTGTACCCATTGTGGATGAAACGGTCACCTAAAAAAAATTGTGAGTCTCTAAAAAGGGCAAAAGAAAGTCAGGAAAATTTCCTTAAGACTGAAAAAAAAAGGTAGAAAATAAGAAGGTACTTGGTCCAAGTTACCACTTTAGCAAGAACGCTTTGCCCCCGTGGACAAGAAAGTTTCTGATCAAACCTTTTGACAGTTTTTGGGAACTCTACCTCAAGTGGGTTCCTTCTAACAATTGATTCTTGTGCAGAAAAGAGGAAGCAATCAATGCTGGTAAATGGACAGTGACTACTCGAAGCATATGACTGAAGATACTCAAAACTTCCTCTCTTTGTAAGCACACCATGGTGGTGGTGTGTCATTTGGTGATGGGAAAAAGGGATTCATTTTAGGTGTTGGTAAAGTTGGAAGATCTGTAGAACATTCCATAGACAACGTGTACTATGTGAATGGTCTAAAGTACAATATGCTTAGTGTGTCTCAAATTTGTGATAGAGGAAATGAAGTGAAATTTATGTTAGATCAGTGCATCGTCACAAATTGTGTTACTAACTAAGTTGTTATGTCTGCTAGAAGGGTTAAATATATGTATGTTGCAGATCTCAACTCCATAAAAGGAGACAGCCTCACATGCTTGAGTGCTCAATCTGACAATGCCAATATATGGTAAGAAGATTGGGACATGTGATCTCATCATTGCTGAACAAACTCATCACAGAGGACCTGGTTCGTGGATTACCTAAATTGAAGTTCTCTGACAACAAAATCTGCGACGCTTGCGTAAGGGGAAAGCAAACGAGATCATCTTTCAAGTCAAAGAAAGGTGTCACCACAACAAGGTCGTTAGAGCTTCTCCACATGGATCTGTGTGGACCTATGAGAATTCAAAGCAGAGGAGGAAAAAGATATATCTTAGTGATTATCGACGATTTCTCAAGATTCACCTGGACAATGTTCTTGCGAACAAAGGATGAAACAGGCAGAGTACTGATATTTTTGCAAAATTAATTGAATTGAAGCTGAACTGCAAAATTGCAAGCATTAAATCAAATCATGGTACGGAATTTGAAAATGCCCAAATCAAAGGCTTTTGCGCAAACCATGGTATTCATCATAACTTCTCTACTCCAAGAATTCCTCAGCAGAATGGGATTGTAGAAAGAAAAACAAAACCTTGGTGGACATTTCCAGAACTATTCTCATATATTCAGGTCTTGCAATGAGCTTGTGGGCTGAAGCAGTGAATATAGCTTGCTATGTCACTAACAGATGCTTAATCAGGTCAGTACTTAATAAAACTCCCTATGAATTGCTAAATGGAAGAAAGTCATCTCTCAGTCATCTAATGGCTTTTGGATGCAAATGTTTTGTGCTGAATAATGGGAAGGATGATCTTGGAAAATTTGATCCAAGAAGTGATGAAGGAACTTTTGTGGGGTAATCTTTATCAAGCAAGGCTTACAGAGTGTACAACAAAAGGACCATATGTGTGGAGGAAAGTGTACATGTCATCTTTGATGAATCTGGTGAACTGAAAATTCTTGAAGGAAGGGAAGATCTTGAACTTGAGGAGCTGACCCAATTCGAGATGTTATGGTTGAGAAGAATCAAAGTGAAGAAAAGGATGTAGAACCCATGGAAGTACCAGGTCCCCTTGATGCTTTAGGCATTTCTCATAACGGAGAAACTCAAACTGAAGATTCAGAAGGTAATGATAAAGCTGATGAACCTAATGAGGAGACTACAAGAAGAACAGGATGGAAGCATCAATCTTCTCATCCTCTAGACAATCTGGTTTCTCCTCTTAAATCTGGAATTCAAACTAGATTCAAGGCAAGAAATTTGGTTGCTTTCTCAGCTTTCATATCCATATTTGAACCCAAGAATATCAAAGAACCCTTGCAGGATGCTGATTGGGTGAACTCAATGCAACAAGATTTGCACCAATTTGAGAGAAGCAGAGTATGGCACCTAGTCCCCAGACCTCCTAACAGAACCATTATTGGGACCCGGTGGTTTTCCAGAAACAAGCTGGACGAACATGGAACCATCACAAGAAATAAGTCAAGATTAGTAGTACAAGGCTATATTCAAGAGGAAGGAATTGATTATGATGAGACTTTTCACATGTTGCAAGGATGGAAGCTATCAGAATACTAATAGCCTTTGCCACGTACATGGGGTTCAAGCTCTTCCATATTGACGTCAAAAGTGCTTTCCTAAATGGCTACTTGAATGAGGATGTATATGTCAAACAGCCTTCAGTATTTGAAGATGTCGACTTGCCTAACTATGTGTTGAAGTTGGACAAAACACTGTATGGCCTGAAGCAGGCACCTAGAGACTCGTATGAGCGGCTGTCAAAGTTTCTTCTTGAAAATGGATTCAAAAGAGGAAAAATTGACAACACCTTATTCTTAAGGTCAAGAGGGAATGATCTTCTAGTAATGCAAGTATATGTAGATGATATCATCTTTGGGGCTACCACAGACCATCTATGTAAAGAATTTTCAACCTTGATGAGTAGTGAATTTGAAATGAGTATGATGGGGGAACTCACCTTTTTCTTAGGTTTGCAAATCAAGCAGTCCCCCAGGGAGAAGTACATCAAGGAATTGCTCAAAAATTTCAGCATGATGGAGGCCAAAATTATTGATACCCTAATGAGCATAAATGCCAAACTTGACAAAGATGAAGTTGGCACTGACGTGAATCAAACTGTGTACAGAAGAATCATTGGATTTCTTCTCTACCTCACTCCTAGTTGACCAGATATAGTCTTCAGCATGGGAATGTGTGTCAGGTTTCAAGTTGCTCCAAAGGAGTCACATCTGAAGGCATCCAAGCGATTACTTAGATACTTGAAGGGAATGCAGGACCTGGTCCTTTTCTATCCTTCTGGTGACTCTTTTAATTTAATAGGGTATGCTGATGCTCTTTATACAGGCTATCTTCTTGATAGAAAAAGCACTTCAAGCATGGCTCAGTTTCTGGGGTCATCACTAATCTCATGGGGAACTAAAAAAAGCAGAATTCAGTGGCTCTGTCCACTGCTGAAGTTGAATATGTGGCTTCTGCTTCATGTTGTGCTCAACTCCTGTGGATAAAGCAGCAACTCAAAGATTTTGGTGTTCTCACAGACACTATTCCTCTCATATGCGACAATACAAGTGCAATGAACATGGCCAAGAATCCTGTCCAACATAAGAGGACCAAACAGATAGATCTGAGGCACCACTTTCTTAGAGACAATGTTGACAAGAAGAATGTGGTGGTGAGATACTGTAAGACAGAGGATCAAGTAGTTGATATCTTCACCAAGGCATTGAGCAAGGAAAACTTCATCAAGAATAGATTGAGTTTCGGAATGCACAAGCTTACCTGAAGTCACAACTAGTTTGCATTAAGCCTCTCATCTGACTATGCTAGGGAGGGTAGGTATCTATACTTGTTGTACTGCTTAATGTTTTGTGAATTCACATTTGGTACCTCACTGCAGCTATACACTCATGGCATGTTGACTTAAGGGAAAATCTAACCATAACAGTCAAGGCAATATGTGGAAGGGACCTGGTTCCCCAAAAGGTTAGTATCACTTTTACTACGTAATTTTCTGCCAACAGTCACTGCCACGTGTCATATCCCTATTCCTTGTGTCAGTTGCAGACGTCTTTCAATTTAAAAACCAAGGGTCACTACTGTTCAGGGACTAGATACCTAGCTTAAATACACCCTCTTGAAAGTTTTCAACACTATCAATTCTTCCTACTCCCTTTCAAAATCTCTCACTATTCTTTAACTCTCCCCTCATTTCTCCTGCAAAATGTCTAACCCTTTCTCTCCCCCAAAATATCCTCTCTCCCAAGAAATTGAAATCCCCAGTTCATTCAATTTCTCAATTCCTCCTCCTGGGGGCTCTCCATCTATGCCAGTCTGTGGGGTTGGTGAAACTGATGAATTTATCACACCCCACACTGATGTATTAGAGCGTCATATTCCCAATCCTATAGAAATCCTACCTTGGTCTCCAATAATGGTTCTATCAGGCAAAGATTCTCTAAATTTTGAGGCCCAGTCAATTATTAAACCTATCACTGAGACACATGCTGAAGATCTAGAGGTCATGTTTCTACCAGGACCCGTATCATCTACCATGTATGAAAGGTTGTTCGATAGGGATTTGTTTGAGGGAAAAGGCATGGAGTCAAATATATTGGCTGCAGCAGAGGAACTAGTAGCAATGGAAAGTATTGCATCTCTCAGAGGGGACACTCAGCCCACTCTCTTGAAAGAAGAGTGCAAATCCCTGGAACGGGTTCCTTCGGGTGTTCAACTAGTGTTTGACCAAACTCCTGAAACTAGGATAGTTGATAGTGAAGAAGAGGACGAAGAAGAAACTCCTCTAGTTTGGTCTAGAAAGGGGATTTGAGGGGTTAATGCTTCAACATTGGTTGTCTCAGATCTTGGAGCAGTTGAAGCTATTCCTGAGATTAGATTTGAGGAGGAGTCTACTGATTCAAAAATAAAAATAAAAAGAGGAAAGGAAAGGGGAAAATGGTTGAATCATCTAACAAGGGAGATAAGAGGAGATATGCAACAAAACGAACAGTTCAAAAGTTACTTGGAGATGCTCTCGCAACAAATGAGGCACAAACAGAAAGAAATCACAAGCAAAGAAGACTTCGTGTGCCTACTGAAGAACCTATTTCTTTGCCTCAAGAAATAGGCTCAAGAGAAATAGAGTCTGAGGATATTGTTAGCGGAGTGGTGAAACGGAAAAAGTAGGCGAAGGAAGAACAAATCAAAGCCAAAGGAGGTCCTAAGCCTGGAAAGAAATCACCTGTCAAAAGGACCAAGGAGACTAAAAAGGCTCATTTTAAATCAAAATCTGCTAAGGGACCAAGTCTGACTACCTAGAAGAAAGTTGAAGGAAAGGTGTTAACAAGGAAGAATCGTATTGCAGAGCTTGAAAATCAGAAAGTTATTAACGGAAGGGTGTTTGATCCTGATATCTTCACAGAACCTGGTATGTGCACCCTCTTTGACTCTGTCTCCTTGCAAAGTTGGGAACACTTGTTTGAATGTCCTGTACCACACCGCATGAACCAAAAGTGCGAGAGTTATTTTGCCAATGGAACTTTTTGATAATGGAGGCATTCAAAAAATGGCGCGCGAGGTGAAAATCTCCTTGATTCAAGAGAGTTTGGTAATCATACTGTGAGTTCCCTCTCAAGGGATTCGATCCATTGAAGGGTGCAAACCTTCTATTGATTTTGTTTAAAGAGCTACCAAGCATGGGGACATGAAGTGTGCAGGTCTTCCTAAAAATTTCCTCAAAAGAGATTACCAGTTTCTTTTTGAGTTTTTTTAACAAGGTCAGGGTGCCCAAAAGTGAGAATAGGATTGTGGCCTCTGCAGCTGATCTATTTCTAATGGAGCAATTGGATGAACTTGAAGTTGTGAGTCTTCCTAGCATTATGCTCTAATACATGCACAGACTTATGGTATGGAAAAATGCCAAGTAGGGCATACCCTATGGCTATATTTTGAATCATGTATTTGAACATTCCGGAGTGCCTCTTGGCAGAGGAGTATCTGGAACTATGAAACAAATGTTCTCTCCGGCCACACTTTTGGAGTGTGAGTGTGCTGAGGGAAATGTCAAATCCAAGTCCCATGTCTCTGACCTCCTTGAGTAACATGAATCTCTCAAGCATGAGTTAAATGCTTTTACAACAACTGTGGGTGCTAAGGAGGTAGAAATTGCGCGACTTAAGGCACAACTGCAGCAGACTGTTTCTCAAAGACCTGGTACCAGTGCTACGGATAAGGAAAAACATGAAAAGTTGAGAGCTAAGAATGCACAGCTGCTGAAGACAAATGCCTCACTCAGTGAGGAAGTTCAAGCTCTTAACAAGCAACTCATTCTAGTGCATGTTAATGCCAACACTCGCCTGACTCTTTTGTTGCAGTCCTTTCCTCCTCGTCCCCCTCTGTCCTAAAATGAGTTTGTTGTCTATTTCATTATGTCTTCCCGTGCCTAGGTTTTCTTCTACTCTAGTGGAAACTATATTGTTTTGACTAGAATCTGTGGCCAGTTTTTGTGATCTAACACTAATTATCTATTTTTCCTTGTTTGGTATGTTTTTATCTTCTCCATTTTTTGCCTACTTGCTCATGTACTGTGTGGCACTTGGCCCTGAATTCCTAACGACTTTGCATGCAGCTTGTATATGTATACCGTCACTCCTTTTCAATGATGTCAAATGGGGGAATTCACTATAAATGGGTGTTGAAATTAGAGTATCATTGACAGGGGGAACTTGGTGATAGGAGAAACATTCATGATACTTTGAATGAATATCAACTCACATGAGGAAGTCTATTTAACATCATCAAAAAGGGGGAAATTGATAAGTTTTTAGGTTTTGATGATCCTCACATGTATAAGGACCCGGTCCTTTTCAGAGTGTTCTCGTCTAGGACAATGTGCTATACAGCTAGAAAGATGTTTTGTCAGTGGCTAGTGAAGTCGTCAGCGTACTAAACCAATCAGAACGGGCAAGGTTGTTTGTCCAACGGTCAATAACTCTTTTTGATTGATATAATAAACATGACAAACAACAAATCAATTCATTCATTCAAAAAGAGAAAAATCAAGCTTCATACAAAACACCAAGGGACCTGATCGATTGAAGAATTATTTCTGAACCTGCTGATGTTTTGTTTGCTTGTATTTCTGCTTATCTTGTAGGATTCATTTCACTCTTGTAAGAAATGTTTCAAAACCTTGTTTGAATCTTGTAAGAACATAATTAGGTGAAACTTTGTGTCTTACTGTTAAAAGTGTATATTAATCAGTGAAGGTTAGTATAATGGGCAATGAGACCATTGCTTTGGTTGGTTTAAGTAATAGGGATATTACTTAGTTTGAGATTAAGAGGTTAATCTCATGGTGGTAAACTGTGTTTCGCTTTTGCTTGAAAAGATTACTAAAACAATTTGAAAAATCCTGTGAGACAGATTGTGATTTTACTCCCTTGAGCAAGGTGGTTTCCACGTAAAGTATCGTGTGTTCTCTATACTTACAGTATTTATTTTGTGCATCTTAACTGTCTAAAGGACCTGGTCCTGTCGTAGTTAGTGGACACATGCATTCCGTCAATTGGTATAAGAGCACTGACTTTTCTATTTGGTTAACACCAAGAGAAGAAAGATCCTGCAGGACATTGCTACTAGAAACCCAACCTCTACTAACGGGAGAGCTTCCATCTCAATATCCTCTCGGTGCTAAGCATAAATCCCACGGAACACTCATTTCTTACTTATTCTCATTATCCATGGAAGGGCACGTCATCTTTCCAATCCAAGTTAAGTCATAAGTCATCCATGGAAAGCTACAACTTAGTATCCAATCCAAGCTAGGTTTCATTAGGATAACTCTTTATCTTTGATCCAATTAGCTGAGAAGACCTTTCAACCTTAGAATCCTTACTATGTGAGAAAACCTCTCAATCATACTTTCATGTTTTTATGAGAAAATCCTTTCAAAAACACAACAACCACATCATCATTGATACTTTACTTTCAAAGCATCCTTAAAACATTTACATAGATTTCGTAAGAACATGCATAGTTCCATAATTCACCTTTAAAGGTCAAAACTTACTTTCAAACACCACATCTATAAAACAGGGATTATATAAGGATTTCATCATAAACTCATGTGATTCTATCACTTCATGCTTGATTTCATAAAACTCTTCTTTCATAATCAAAAACCCACATCATATGACCATAATTTGGATTTCATGGGTTCATATGGGAATCATCATCAAATCATAGTATTTCATCCATTAATTCATAAGAGATCATAATTCAATCATTTAAACCAATAATCAAGAGAATCCATGGCAATTGAAGATAGCCCTAACTCAATTGGGGATTTCTTACTTTGAAAATAGGATAATTTGAGAACTCCTTGGATAGAAGGAATCCATGGATGAAAACTATCATACCTCAAAGCCAAATGCTTATCTTCAATGGTGAAAATGGAGGCTTGCCTTAAAACCCTAGGTTGAACCCTTTTTCTTCTTCAAGTTTCTAGAGAGAGAAATATTTTGGAGAGGAGACTTGTTCTTCTTTTAAGAATTTGAGAGAATGATTTCTATTAGGGAATTTGGGGGTTAAAATACTTATATAGGGGTCTTAGACATAAGAAGAACGACGTAGTAAAGGGATTAAACAATTATGAAAAGACCCAACTACCCTTAAAATAATTGCTGACCACACGATCTACGGACCTCGACCAACAGACTGTGGTCTGATCGATGGACCGTCCTGTCGGTCCGTCATTCAATAAAGAAACCATGATCCAGGGATCCTGGTACACAGACCCTCAACCACGGATTGTGGACTCAACAACGGTCCATTAGTCCGGCTGTGGTTTTGGGTTTTCTAGGAAGTGTTGGGGTGACCAACAACGAACCACACCTACGGTCTGTGGTCCCATCCACAGGCCGTGGGTGGCCTCTGTCGGTTGGCACCTACAACTCCTAAAATAGTTACTTAGCCCTTTCTCGATCCGAGGTGTTACATTATCTCCCCCTTGGGATCATTCGTCCTCGAATGAGATTCTAGACCTCACTAGAGGAAAATGACTCTAGACTAGCAACCTATCACGCATGCAACTTCATCAAAATGCACATAACCAAGAAGGAATCTCGACTCCAAGCTAGGACATACTCAAAACATCATAAGGAAGACGGGAACTAGCAGCCCAACATGAATGCAATTCTCATAATGTATATATCCGAGGAAGAAAATATCAACTCCAAGCTAAAGCATGCTCTCATCATCATTTCATGAAGTTTATATGCAACTCGTACTCAAATGCACATAAACATGTAGAAATCAATCATTCACTCATTTTCTCAAAACTTAAGATTTTCATGAATCATGCATAGTAAGGAAATCATGGAAGCATTTAAGACACATAACTCCAAAACAAAGAACAAACCATGAGGAACTCATCACCTCAAGCTAGAGTAGGAGTACATGGAAAGAGATGAGGATATCGAGACATCGTATCAGCCTCGGCCTCCCAAGTAGCACCCTTAACTAAATGATTCCTCCATAACACTTTCACAGAAGCAACTTCTTTGTTCCTCAATTTCTTAACTTGCCAGTTCAAAATCTCAATCGAAACTTCTTCATATAAGAGATTCTCCCTAAATCCCAACCCTTCTAAGTGAACTATTCATGTCGGATCTCCAATACATTTCTTCAACATAGAGACATGGAAAACCAAATGCACCAATGCCAACTCATTAGGAAAATCTAGTTTATAAGCAACCTTACCAACACGTCTCAAAATCTGATATGGGCCTACATAACGGGGACTAAGCTTTCCTTTTTTACCAAATCTCACTACACCCTTCACGGGTGAAATTTTCAAGTAAACCCAATCATGAACATCAAATTCAAGATCTCTTCTTCTAACATCGGCATATGACTTTTGTCGACTATGAGCCGTTTTCAACCTTTCCTTAATAAGTCGAAACTTCTCTATAGCCTCATGTTCCAACTCGAGACCTATTAGGGCAACCTTACCTACCTCAAACCAACCTATAGGTGATCTACACCACCTACCATACAACGCTTCAAATGGAGCCATATCAATACTCGAGTGATAGCTATTGTTATAGGAAAATACAATCAATGGCAAATGGTCATCCTAATTACCCTTAAAATCAATCACACAATCTCTCAACATGTCTTCCAAAGTTTGGATAGTACGCTTCGCTTCCCATCGGTTTGGGCATGAAAGGCCGTACTAGGCTTAACACAAGTACCAAGACCCTTTTGGAAAGACTTCCAAAACTGAGAAGTGAATTGGGTACCACGATCAGAAATAATGGACAAGGGCACTCCATGCAACCTTACCATTTCTCTCAAATACAACTAAGCATAATCCCCCGCCGAATAGGAAACCTTGATAGGAATAAAATGAGCCAATTTCATCATCCGATCTACTATAACCCCAATCGAGTCATATTGTCGCCAAGTGCGTGGCAACCCTACTATGAAATCCTAATTCAAATCTTCCCACTTCCAAGTAGGAATACTAATGTCTTGGGACGAACCTCCCCGTTTTTTATGCTCAACTTTCACTTGTTGACAATTAGAACATTTAGCCACAAATTCCAAAATTTCCTTCTTCATCCCATTCCACCAATAGATCTCCCGCAAGTCACGGTACATCTTGGTAACTCTCGAGTGAATGGAATACTGAGAACTATGGACTACTAAAAAGATATGTTCCCTCAAGTCATCAACATTAGGATCACACAAATGACCTTGATATCTAAGCACACCAGCTCCTCCTTGGGAGAAAGCCTTAACGAATTTCTTAAGCACCATTTTTTTCAACTCAACTAAGGTCAGATCAAGACACTGCTTGGCTTTCATATCCACCACAAAAGATGATTCTGAACCATTGTGAACCACAATACCACCCTTGGTAGATTCTACTAATTGAGCACCCAATCTGGCCAATCTGAACATCTCAAACCAACTCTTTTCTATCATCCTCAATATGAGCAAAACTACCCATAGATGACCGACTAAGAGCATCTTCCATCACATTCGCTTTACCGTGGTGATAGAGAACACTCCATATCATAATCTTTCAATAACTCAAGCCATCTACTTTGGCGAAGATTTAGATCCTCTTGGTTAAAACCATATTGCAAACTCTTATGGTCGGTAAGCACATCTACATGCATACCATAAATATAATGCCTCTATATTTTCAAGGCAAAAACAGCCTCCGCTAGTTCAAGGTCATGGGTAGGATAATTCTTCTCATGAATCTGAACTTACCTTGAGGCATAGGCAATAACTTTCCCATTTTGCATAAGCACACATCCTAGCCTAATTCTAGAGGCATCACAATAAACCACAAAACCATTAGTCTAATCCGGTAAAGTCAACACCGAAGCGGAAGTAAGTCTATCCTTCAATTCCTGAAAAATCTTCTCACATGCTTCGAACCATATGAACTTGGCCTTCTTTTGAGTCAAAGTTGTCAATGGAGAAGCAATCGATGAAAATCCCTCAACAAACTTTCTGTAGTAACCACCTAAACCCAAGAAACTTCTAATATCTGAAGGAGATAAAGGTCTTGGCCAACTCTTGACCGCATCCATCTTCTTAGGATCTACCTCACTACCCTTACTTGAAACAATATGGCCAAGAAAAGCTACAGACCTTAGCCAAAACTCACATTTGCTAAAATTGGCAAAGAGTTGTTATTCCTTAAGTATTTGCAACACAATCCTCAAATGATTGATGTGATCATCCTCACTTCTCGAATAAATCAATATATCATCAATGAACACAATCACAAACATATCAAGGTATTGCCTAAACACCCTTTTCATCAAATCCATAAATGCCACCGGAGCATTAGTCAACCCATACGACATTACCAAAAATAAATAATCACCATACCGAGTTCAAAAATCCATCTTCAAAATATCATCTTCTTTCACCCTCAATTGGTGATAACCCGACCAAAGATCATGTTTAGAGAAGTAACTTGCTCCTTAAAGTTGGTCAAGCAAATCATCTATCGTTGGAAGAAGATACTTGTTCTTAATGGTCATCTTGTTCAACTAACGATATTCAATACACATACAAAGAGAACCATTTTTCTTCCTAACAAATAGAACTGGAGCACCCCATGGAGAGATACTCGGTCAGATGAAACTCTTATATAACAAATCCTTCAATTGTTATTTCAACTCCTTTAGTTTTGCCGGAGCCATTCAGTAAGGAGGAATAGAAATAGGTTGTGTATCTGGGAGAAGGTCAATACCAACGTCTATTTCCTTTTCGGGAGGAATACCGGGTAAATCATCTGGGAACACTTCTGGAAACTCATTCACAACGGGGACCGACTCAAGAGTGGGGGATTTGGAATTTACATCCATCACCCTAACTAGATGGTAAAATCGTTTTGCCCTTCCTATTGGGATAGCAGCCTTTGGGCTTTGCCTGCCTTTTCTAATAAAAAATTCCGGCTCGGCCCGGGAAAGCGCTAGCAACAAATGCAACCATTAGAAATCATCTTTCTAGCTTTGAGAAAAGAGACAAGCTGACCCTTAGGCATAGATTTTCCCCCTTCCACTCTAGGATAGACTCATTCGGAAGCTAAAACTTAACTACACAAGTTAATCAATAGATATCCATACAAAGGATAACATCAAAATATAGCATATCAAGCTCTACCAAATCAATAAGAGTAACTCTATGGGACAAGGAAATGAGACAATTTTTATAGACCCTCTAATTTACAACAGAATTGCCAACAGGAGTAGAGACAGCAAGAGGTTTTAACAACACATCCGAAACAATATCAAACCTCATAGCCACATATGGCGTCACAAAAAACAAGGTAGAACTGGGATCAAGTAAAGTATAATTATCAAATTGGAAGACTTTCAACATACCAGTAACTACATCGGGAGAACCCTCTTATTCACCACGAGTCTGAAGTGCATAGAATTGGTTTTGCTTAAGAGCATTTGAATCCGAACCACTAGGAGGAGCTTACTTTCCCTCTCTTCCTTTAGCCGTAAGAAGTGGGAAATCCCTCATCTTATGACCATTTTACCATAACTGAAGCAACCATCCGTGCCGGCTAGACACTTACCCTCGTGCTTTTTTCCACACCTAACACAAGTAGACATAGGTAATGAAGATCCACTAGCATTCCCTATTTAAGGCTTAGGGTTAGACACCCTATCTTTGTTGAACATAGGAGGATCGTTGGAGGAACCTTGATTGGAAAACCTTTTTTCAAAATCTAGGACGACCATGTCCATCGGACCTTGTATGAGAGAAATTACTGTCACTGAATTTAGCCCTCTTTGTCTCCGTAGACTTTTCCTTAAGTTTCTCCTCTTCAATCTGTTGAGCATGAACCATGAGATGAGAAATTTCTATGTCATTAATGAGCATGGCAGTACGACATTCTTTAACCACCATTTGAGACACACCGAAAATGAACTTATGCATCCTTGCCCTATAATCGGCAACCATTGTTGGAGCATATTTAGATAGTTGTGTGAACTTCAAAGCATATTCCTTCACACTCATACTCCCTTGACGAAGGTTGATGAACTCAAGAACCTTTGCTTCCCTCATTTCAAGGGGAAAGAACCTATCAAGGAAAGCAGCCTTAAACTTCTCTCAATCAAGAGGACCCGTATCTTTCGATCTCCCTTCTTTCCATTGGTTGTACCAAATTTGAGCAACACCTTTAAGTTGATAAGCGGCCAACTCCGCATTTTCCACTGGATTTACTCCCATGATGATCAAGACCTTGTAAACCTCATTGATGAACTCTTGAGGATTTTCCTCAACCTTAGAACCATGAAATTCCGGAGGATTCATCCTAGTGAAGCCCCCACTCTAGATGTCATCGTACCCACATTTGGGTTCACGTGAACCACAACCTCCCTATTGTCTTGGCCTGTCATGGCTTGAGCCAATACTTGAAAATGAGCTAAAAACTCCACAATAGTCACTTGTTCGGCCAAAGGATCAACCAGAGCTTGAGGAGCTTGGAGAGAAGCTTCTTGTTCCGCATTCTCCCTCATATTCCTTCTAGCATAAGCTCTTCGAGTATCCATGCCTTGTAGACCATCAGATAAGGATTAGGAGAGAGACTTTATAGTGTTAAACTCTATCGTACAACTTTAGAGTAATAAAAGAATGGAGTTTCCTAAACATCTTGTAGTCTTTTATTCATAAATGTGGCGCGCTTCACACTCATGAACACAACTCTACTAGATGTGGCTTATGATATATTCTAGCACCATTCTAAACCTTGTGCTCTGATTACCAAGTTTGTCATGACCTGGGGGTACACCCTAGATGTAACATGGCGTATAGGACCTCGAGAGACCCCATACAAGCCACTTAGCATTCATAACATAAGAAATAGAACAATGGAATTAAAGACAACATTGCAAGTCCAAAAAATTTTATAAAAGAAAGCAGTAGTCTAAAACACTTGTCTCAATAGACATCTAATACAATAGAATGAAATTGGGCCTAGCCCATACATCATGTTCAAAACTGAAAATAAGAAGGAAATAAATAACAATGAGAATCCGTCCTCGAAGCAAGAGGACTCACCAATCTTGAAAATCTTAATATCAACGACTAGCCACAAAACTGAGTACCCTGACTGTCAGACCCTACATTTGGGGAAAATGTAGGCAAGAGTATGTGTTAGTACAAAACAATGTACCAAGTATGATAGCTATGCATAAAACATTTAAATCGTGCTAAAATGGGACATTTCATAACATGCAATTGACCAAGCTAAAACATGATATAAGAAGGTTAGAAAACATAAGTCATAAAACATGGTCGATGCAAACTAACATCTTTAAAACCTTTGAACACATATGAGATACTTCTTAAAGTAACCTTAGTTCATTATTATTGTGGGAAGTAGCCTTAACCGACATAGAGACCATGTGAGCTATAACATGATCCCCTGGTGTCTCCCAGACCGAAAAGGGTTTTCCTACTTGCCGAGGGAAGGACCATGAACTTCTAGATTAAGTGAATCCACTAGCTAATGTCTATCTAGACAATCATCCTATGGGGGCACATAGGTAAGGGATAAGGAGATTGCTACTAAAAACTCAGTCTCTACTAACGAGAGAGTTTCCATCTCAGTATCCTCTCAGTGCTAAGCATAAATCCCACGGAATAGTCAGTTATTACTTATTCTCATTATCCATGGAAGGGCACGTCATCTTTCCAATCCAAGTTAAGTCATAAGTAATCCATGGAAAGGTACAATTAAGTATCAAATCCAAGCTAGGTTTCATTAGGATAACTCTTTATCTTTGATTCAATTAGGTGAGAAGACCTTTCAACCTAAGAATCCTTACTATGTGAGAAAACCTTTCTCAATCATACTTTCATTTCATGAGAAAATCCTTTCATCAACACAACAACAACAACATCATTGATGCTTTACTCTCAAAACATCCTTAAAACATTTACATATTTTTCATAAGACTGCATAATTAAATAATTCACCTTTCAAAGTTCAAAACTTGCTTTCAATCACCACATCTAGAAAAAAAGGAATAGATATGGCTTTCATCATAAATTCATATGATTCTATCACTTCATGCTTGATTTCATAAAACTCTTTTTTCATAATCAAAAACCCACATCATAGCATCATAATTTGGAAAACATGGGGATTTCACGGGTTCATGAGGAATCATCATAAAATCATAGTATTTCATCAATTCATGCATAAGAGATCAAAATTCAATCATCTAAATCAATAATCAAGAGAACCCATGGCAATTGAAGAAAACCCTAACTCCGTGTATGGAAGGAACCCATTAATAAAAACTATCATACCTCAAATCCAAATGCTTATCTTCAATGGTAAAAATGGAGGCTTGCCTTGAAACCCTAGGTTGAACCCTTCTTCTTCAAGTTTCTAGAGAGAGAAATATTTTGGAGAGGAGACTTGTTCTTCTTTTAAGAATTTGAGAGAATGATTTCTATGGGGAGATTTGGTGGTTAAAATACTTATATATAGGTCTTATACATAGGTAAAATGACATAGTATAGGGATTACACAATTAGGAAAACACCCAACTACCCTTAAAATAATTGCTGACCCCATGACCCATGGATCTCAACCGACGGACCGTGGCCTTACTGAAGACCCATCTTGTCAGTCCGTCGTTATATTCAAAAATGATGATCCAGGGGTTCGGATCCACAAACCCTCCACAATGGACCGTGGACCCAATGACGGTCTATTGGTCCGGCTGTGGTTCTTGGTTTTCTGGGAAGTGTTGGGGTGACAAACCACAAACCACACCTACGGTCCATGGTCCCATCCATGGGCAGTGGGTGGCCTCTTTCGGTTGGCACCTGCAACTCTTGAAAATAGTTACTTTGCTCTTTCTCAAATCCAGGTTGTTACATCAAGATACTCAACTCAAGATACTCAAGGATAAAGCAACTATAAAAGATGCAATTTACGGAAAACTTTTAAAGCAGTAGATAATAACTCAATTGTATGCAAAAAATACAATAATAACTCTTATTTGGGAGATTCTCTAACCAACAACCATCACTATGAGCTATGTGATGATACAGCATTTCGACCACACTGCCAGAACTGTCTTATACCTTGCTGGATTATAATACATCCTCAACTGAGTGGATCCACTAAGCTATGCATTAAAATATTTAAGGAATCATCTAAAAAGTATGACCTTTTACCCATGTTGGCATACATGGTTTATGAGGACTTTGAGTTGTCTGAACTCATCCCCATAGCGGTGCTCAATACTACTCCCAGTAATATAACTCATGCTCATATGTTTAAAAACATTTCATCATCCAAAACTTTGTATTATTTACTCAAAAGATTCTCTTAAAAGAGATAGTGCTCAAAACTCCTCATAAACTCATTTGGAAATCAAGGTTTCCTTTCATTTTAAATGAAAATATATTTACTCCTGGGAATACTTAGTTCCCATATATTCATTTTAAAAAAACTCGACTCTCCTCATCCACATCCTCATTTACTCAAGTCTTAAAATAAATTATCAATAATTGTACAAGACTTCACAAAACAGGGTTCATTCCGAATTATGGAAAGGTTTTCAATAACCATATATAGAACTTAATACTCGGAACTCAACAACTCCAGAACTCAAGGACTCAATCATACTCAAAATCTCAAGAATGCTCGGCTCATAGGGTTCATGCGGAATTATGGGCATGAACAACTCAAACCAAAGACCTTCAAGTATAACATATGGTAGTCCCATAATTAGGAATATAATCTTAAAGGGATTAGAATCTCAATACTCAAGACCTTAGAACTCGAAGATACTACTCTTCTCAATAACCTTCATTTCATAGAGTTCATACGGAATTATTGACATGAAATTCTCGACTTAAGGGTCTCAATGAAAATATAGAACTTATCGGTACAACTCTTCTCATTCTTATACTTACTTCCTCAAAACTTAGCTCAAATCGATAGTTGATCTCAAGGGATTCCAAATTTAACTCAAGGACTTTCTTGAACTCTACTCTTAACTCTTTCTTGAATTTGATTAATGATATATAGGATCTGTTGATGATTAGATGTGATTTAGAATAGTAAAATCAGGAAAGGAGTGAAGGTACACTTTAAAAGAACTGAGACGGGACGAACGACGGAAAAAGGACGAGGCAGGCGACCCTGGTGCACTGAGTGGTGCGGAGCACTAGCCCCTAAACTTTAGAAACAATTTTCTGGCGCACTGCTGGCGCAAGTCCCCCTGCCCAGAAAATCCAACAAATTTTCTTATTCAATTTTTGGCCGTAATTCACCTAGAATCAAATGGTTTCTTCCAAACTCTCTTACATTCATTTACCCAACTTAATTACATGAAAATATACTCAAGAAAAATGCTCATTAACAAAATACTTGCCTCAATAACTCAACCAACAATCATAATACAAGAATGAAGAACAACACCTCAAGAATTTCATCAAGAACCTCAATATACTCAATCTCATGGATGAATTTGAAAGTGGAAACTCATGATTGGCGTGTGGGTGAATGAACCCAACACTATGAAACCTTATACCTCTTAAGGATCAAATCCTTGGTGAAATCCCTCAAAGACCGCAAGAAACTTGAACGCTTGAAACTTTTCTCCATTTTTCTCCTCTTGAACGTCTTTCAAAAAACTTAAGTGTGTGTAGGAATAACTAAAACTGGTTACAATCAGTATAAACCTCTAAAAGGTTAAAAAAAACGAGCTAGTGTAGTGGATTAAGGAAAAGACCAAAATACCCCTCATTAATTCGAGTAAATTTCCTTAATTGATTAGGCTGAACTCAAACAGGCATATCTCCCTCATCCGAACTCAGATTTTAGCAAACTAGGCGGCGTTGGAAAGAGGACTCTGAGATTTTTCATTTGATACCTTGTGGGGCACCTAACTCACTATGTGCTAAAAGTTATGGTCATTTTATGTTGACTCAAAACTTAAAAAAACTTACGGATGACTTGGATGAATTTCTCTTTAGTTCTTTTTGGAACTCAAGGTGCTACATCTAGTGACCTTAAGACTTAAGAAAATTTAATTTCCTCATTAAAATCTTACTCACAACGAAGAATGGTTCGAGTCTTAGCTCAAAAAAATCTGGGGTGTTACATTATCTCCCCATTGGGATCATTCATCCTCGAATGATAGCTCGACTGGGTATGGAACGGGGTTACTCTTACTATATCTTCTTAATCATGAAATTTCCTACTAACATAGGCTCAACTCATTCATACCAAGAGTTGGGACTTCATATAGCACCTAAGTCAAGAACGATGATGTTGTGAACATAGTCATACTATCTCTGAAGTTACCTTATCTGAAACAAAGGAAGTCTGGGCATGAAGTAAGAATAGGAATACCTTTCCTGGGGTAATGTGACTACTAGTTGTTAAGCTTAGAAACACTCCTCTACTATGCTCTTCTTTCCTTATTACCATACCTCATTGGCTGCAACTCATAGCGCCCACAAGGGTACATGACTACTCTTACCAAGGTCTGAGTCTAATGGCATGCTCTTACTATGTTCAAGCTTAACCAAAATCCTTAGGTTCAGGTTCTATACCTCTCTATAGAGAATCTCATCATATTACTCTTTACCACCACATTTAATTAACATTGGATCATATCAAGAACCACCTAATGTTTAACAACACCACATTCAAGCTTAGTACTTTAACAATTTCACGGACTCCTACTAACCAGCTCCTTAAGAAGTTCTCATCATCTCTGCCATACCAACTAGAATTTGTTGCATTACTACTCGGAACCAACTAAGGGCTCTCATTTAACTATTCATCATAGTAAAACCTCATCCTCCTCTTCCTCCTTATTTATAACCTTAGATGAAATTATCACACCATCATTTTCATGATAAGGTCATTAACCTTCTCCTTCTAACATCACTCCATTACTAAAAGGACCTCTGAAAATATATCTCACATACTCTTTTGAACTCATTACTATAGTATTCTCAACACTTGACTTGATTTCTCATCTTATCATCTCCCCCTTAGGTCTAAATCTGACACTTAAAAGCTATGGACCTATTCCATCATCTCCAAATTGGTCTACATCCCCTTTTACTCTAACACTTGGGAAAATTTTATCTCATGACTACCGAAATCTCTATAAACAGGTACTAAGACCTCTTTCTAAGATGTTTCTCTTGACCTCTTCTTATTGGCTCCTAAGGCTACTTCATCTAACTCCTTATCAAAAGTACACTTGCACCAGCCTATCCCATATTGGCAGCGCAATTATACAATCTAGGCACACAAGAAAATCATAACCTCAATTGGGGCCTCGTCTGGCCACATACCATCTCGGGCATACCTTTTACTGCTCTACCTTCATTTCTCTCCTCTATGGATCATATTACCACATTTTCATTGAAAGGTACCACTTTGATCTCCTCTCCTATTTCAGGTCAAACCTACTAGATCAGATCTCAAAACTAACACCATCCCCCTCATGTTGCCATCTTTTGATCACGACACTCATCTCAATTTCAAACTTAGTGTATAGTACTAAACACGGATATCAATATGATTGCTCATACCTTATACTACTTGCGACTACCAAAAAAGTCGAGAAACACTCACCCACTAAGATCTCATGACAAGTAGGAAATCTTTAGCACTCTGTCTACCTACCTACAGATTACCTTCACCTTCTATTTCACAACTTAAGTACTATTTACTCACTTACTGCGCATTACCTCTCAAATAGTTCTATCATCTTCTGAATACCATGGGGTTCCCCCTTCAAAATTAATAAGCCTAGCTTGGGTCCATCACCTCATGAATACTTTGCTCTATGATTCCACACATATATTTAGTCTTCTCTAATACTATGGCACATCAACATCAACTCTATTCTGGTTAAAAGTATACTATATCTCCTCCTGACTAATAAATATTCCTTTTCCACCTATCAAGAACTCTCTACAACATTATTATTCCTTCATCTACTCATAAAGGAACTCATCACTTATAACTGACTGGTGCATGATTGCAATAACATAATCTTCCCCATCACTATATCCCTTTCATAGATTCCTACACCTATGCATGTTTTTTTCCTAACACAAGGGCACTATTTACTACTGCTACTCATAATCTCGTCATTCATACTATCTATTAGGGTGAAATTATTACCCAAGCTCTAAAACACATTCTCTCATAAGGGTCTCACCTGAATAAGGTTTAGATAAAAGAGTACATCTCTCTTTCAGCTTAAACGCATGATTCACATGAATATGAGTGCCTCCCTTCAAATCTAAATAGTTAAACTCACTCATAGGCTTCTCTCAATAAGTCCCTCTACAGTCTCATGACTTCCTCAAGATTTTCGCTCAAAACAACTCATCGATAAAGAACTGACTTTGCTTTTCAACCACCTCTAGTAGGAGGGGTAGTCGAATGGATATGAGAATGTATGAGTTAGAATAAACTCCTTATGACACAATTCTAGAGTACGAAAGAAGGGTCACTTTTCTTAAATATTTGTAGTCTCTCGTTTATAAAAGTGGGGCCCTCACAACCATAAACAAGACCCTAGTGACACGGCTTCATAGACACCCTAGGACACTTAAACTATGTGATCTGATACAAAGTTTGTCACGCCTCAAGCCTACACCCTGGACGTAACTGGCACTCGAAAACCATTGTTGGTTCCCAAGCGAACCCTTGGCCTAGCTTATTACTCAGCGAAAGACTTACTCAAGCAAAATGAAAACTCATGATGCAAAATAACTTAATTTAACTCCAATAATTATCTGAAAAATGATTTAAAAAATATTAGTTAACTGCCTCATGAACTCAAAAACATTACAACAACAAAGGGAATAATGATAGACTCCTCCACTTTTAAAATATCTATGAAGCCTCCACTATTATAGAAGGATTATTGGGACTCGACCTTCGACATTCTAACAAACTAAAAATAAAAGTGGAACCCTCCGAAAGCAAGGAGGCGCACCAAAGCTAACTGGAACTGCAAGTGGTCTCAACGGAGCACCTGTTGACGACCCTGAATACCTATATCTGGATCATAAAAGATGCAGGCCAAATAGCGTTCGTACATGGAATGTATAAGCATGTAAGGGAATTCTAAAGCATAAATATAAGCTTGAACTGATAGAAAAGAAACATACTTACTTCTACTCAAACTCACTCAACTCAACTAAAACTCCACTCAATGATAGGATACTCAACTCAAGGATAAGATACTCAACTCAAAGGTAAGATACTCAACTTGAAGATACTCAGCTCAAGATACACAACTCAAAGGTACTCAACTCAATATACTGAACGATGGATACTCAAGGATAAAGCAACGATAAAAGATGCAATATATGGAAAGATTTTAAGGCATTAGATAATAACTCAATTGTATGCAAAAATATAATAATAACTCTTATTTGGGAGATTCTCTAACTAGCAACCATCACTATGAGCTATGTGATGATACAATATCTCAACCACACTACCAGAATTGTATTATACCTTGCTAGAGTATAAGAAATCCTCAACGAAGTGGATCCACTAGTCTATTCTTTAAAATAAATAAAAAATTATCTAAAAAGTATGACCCTTTACCCATGTTGGCATACATGGTTTATGAGGACTTTGAGTTGTCTGAACTCGTCCCCATATCGGTGCTTAATACTACTCCCAATAATATAACTCATGATCATATGTTTAAAAACATTTATTCATCCTCAACTTTGAGATTATTACTCAAAATATTCTATTATAACAGATAGAGCTCAAACCTCCTCATAAACTCATTTGGAAATCAAGGTTTCCTCTTATTTTAAATGTAAAGATATTTACTCTTGGGAATACTTAGTTCCCATATATTCATTTTCAATTTTAAAAAATGAAACTCGACTCTCTTCATCCTCTTCCTCATTTAATCAAGTCTTAAAACAAATTATAAATAATTATAAAATACTTCTCAAAATATGGTTCATGCCGAATTATAGACGTGAACAAATAAATTCAAGGTTTTCAATAACCATATATAGAACTTAATACTCGAAACTCAACAACTCTAGAACTCAATGATACTCAAAATCTCAAGAATGCTCGAATCATAGGGTTCATGTGGAATTATGGGCATGAACAACTTACACAGACCTTCATGTATAACATATGGTAGTCCCATAATTAGGAATACAATCTGAAAGGGATTAGGAATCTCAATACTCAAGAACTTAGAACTCGAAGATACTACTCCTTTCAATAACCTTCAATTCATAGAGTTCATGCGGAATTATGGGCATGAACAACTTGACTCAAGGGTCTTAATGAAATTATAGAACTCATGGGTACAACTCTTCTCATTCGCATACTTACTTCCTTAAAACTTATCTCAAATCGATAGTTGATCTCAAGTGATTTACAATTTAACTCAAAGACTCTCTTGAACTCTACTCTTAACTCTTTCTTGAATTTGAATTATGAATTCTAGAGTAATGAATAACGATGGAAAAAGGATGGGGCAGGCGACCCTGGCACACTGAGTGGCGTGAAGTGTCAGCCCCTAAACTTTAGAACCCATTTTTTGGTGCACTGTTGGCGCGGCGCGGCAGCCCTCTGCCCAAAAAATCTGACAAATTTTCTTCTTTGATTTTTGGCCCTAATTCACCTAAAATCGAATGATTGTTGTCCAAACTCTCTTAGATTCATTTACCCAACTTAATTACATGAAAATCTACTCAAAAGCTCTCAAGAACAATGCTAATTAACAAGATACTCGCCTCAAGAACTCAACCAACCATCATAATTCAAGAATGAAGAACAACACCTCAAGTATTTCAGCAAGAACCTCAATATAGTCAATCTCATGGATGAATTGGAAACTGAAAACTCATGATTGGCATGTGGGTGAACGAACCCAATACTATCTAAACTTACATACCTCTTAAGGGTCAAATCCTTTGCGAAATCCCTCGAAGATCGCAAGAATCTTGAATGCTTGAAGCTTCTCTCCCTTTTATTCCTCTTGAACTCCTCTCAAAAACCCTAAGTGCGTTTAGTAATAACTAAAACTGATTCCAATCAGTTTAGACCCTTAAAAGGTTAACAAAAACGATCTAGGCTAGTGGGGTCAGGAAAAGACCAAAATACCCATCATTCATTCAGGTAAATTTCCTTAACTAGGCAGGCTGAACTCAAGCGGGCATATCTCCCTCATCCGAACTCGAATTTTAGCAAGCTCGGCGGCGTTGGAAAGAAGACTCAGAGATATTTCATTTAACACCTCATGGGCTACCTAACTCATTATGTGCTAAAAGTTATGGTCATTTGAAAGTTGACTCAAAACTTAAAAAAACTTACGGATGAGTTGGATGAATTTCTCTTTAGTTCATTTTGGAACTCAAGGTGCTAAATCTAGTGACCTTTACACTAATGAAAACTTAAATTAATTGGTAAAATCTTACTCAAAATGAAGAAAAATTTGATTCTTACCTCAATATTTTTCTGAGGTGTTACCGTTATAATTATTTCTTATATTTTTAAAAAGGAAATTTGATAGTACATCGTTGATTTTTTAATTATTTATTTACAAAAAAGATGGTTCTTAGATGATATTTAAATTGCAAAATTTCAGTTGAGGTGGAATGACCAGATTTGTCATTTTTTGGAAGTTTCGTGAATTTACCTTTTTTCCCTTCCTAATATTAACCCTGATTGAGTTTTGAAAGTTGGTTTTGAACTTTGAGTAATAAGTCGTGAATTTTTGTAAGATTTGAGTTTGGAAGGCTAAAGTTGGTAAAAAAAATGGTTTTCGATGTCTAAAATGGTTTTTGGTGTATTTTGGAGTTTCGAGTGTCGAAATGGATTTTCCTCGATTCCATAAGTCTCAAAATGTGGAATCCAGTTTGTGAGAGTTGTCAATTTCACATCGGAGTCCTTTTGAGATCCTAAGTTAGAAATTGTGAAAATTTAGCTTTCGAGTTGACTTTAGTCAACATTTGAGGTTCGGATGCTTGGATCAGAATTTTGATAGCTCCATTGGATTTGGGGGATGATTTTAAGCCTAGGTGAGATCTTGATTGATTTTTGAGAAGTCCTGATGTAATACCTCAAATTTCGAGAAATGGCTAAAAAGGGTAAACGGGCAAGTCCACAAACCCAAAATGGACCATGGCCCTTCACGGTACCTTAGATAGCCCATTTAGGGGTCCACGGCCTGTCTTGGGAATCATGAAGGACTGGCTAAGGCTTCCAAGGTGAAGGTCACCTAGATGAGAGCCTAGACGGCCCGTGGTGACTCGTACGGTCCGTGGGTCCGTACAAGTCACCCATCAATTTTTGAGTTTTAGGTCAACTTCAAATGATCATATCTATTAGCACAAAATTTATTAGGTGGCCCGTGACCTATCAAATTAAAGATCTTTGAGTACTATTCCCAACTCCACCAAGTTTGTCTCATTTCAAGTTCGGAGTAAAAATTTATGCCCGTTTTAGTGAAGCCCTATCGGGCAGGTGCAACTTGACAACCCACTAGACAGACCGTGAAGCTTCATACGGTCTATTGATGAGTCCACAAATAGGACTCATTTAGGGTTATGTTTTGATAGAATTAGTGTCCTCAAATGCATATTTTGTCTCAATATGTGATGAAAACCCTAAAGTTTCAGGTATTTGGAGTTTGAGGGAAAGCAAGGACACTACTTAGAAAAAAGGAACAAAGGCAACTGAAAGAATGAAGAAATGAAGATCTGAGAATCGCCGAACCCGTTCGGTGAATTGCCAAAAGGTCTTATCCTCGCCTTTTGTTCCAGTGTGCTGAGCCCTAAAGGAAAAGATCAAATTGGTGGTGAAATGGAGCAATTGGCGTGTCGCCGAACAGTTCCGTGAAGCAGTACTATACTGCCTAATGATCCAGGACGCGAAGATGCTGAAAGGCAATGAAGCAGACCAAAGGGAGGATCACCGAATGTATCGGCGATCCCGACTAACTGCGCTGAATGGCTCCTCGCAACACATTTTCTGAAAAAATATAAATACTAGTTCAGTTTTTATTCTTAGTAGTCAGTTTTTGTTGTATTAAGTTTAGAATACAATTTTGAGAGACAATATTTTCTCTAAGTTTGGAGAGGATTTTTCAAGAACTTGAAGATTCAAAGGGTTTCAACTCCAAGATTTTGGACTTGGGTCTTGTGGATTATTCATTCTTGACTTGTTTTAAGACTTAATCTTGCATACCCATTGATGGAAACTGAGATTGGTATAACTTTTTATCTCTTTTACATGTCTAGCTAAAACCCTAATTCTCGGGATGTGATTTTTTGAATATGGGTTAGATTATATGTTGGGTCTTGCTTGTTGATGGTTTATTTGTTGTGTAAATGTGATTTTGTTTAGTAGTTGTGGTGGAACTTAATGAAATTGTAGTTGCAAATACGATTTCACCTGTTTGTTTTTGGCCTGCGAGAGAGAGAGGTCGTAAAACTAAGACTACTAAATTGATGGTCGGTGGGATTGGGTCGACATGGGTTCAGCTCGAAAGAGTGAACCCTAGTCCTTCTTTCACACACTCAACTCGAGAGAGTGAGTGGGCTAAGGCGGAGGTTGTGCTTAAAGCGGCAACTCGGTGTTCGAGAGAAAAAGGGTTGTTTCGGGGTAAGTTGCTCGAAAGAGAATTTACCCCCACTATAGTCTAGCCTAGTCACAAATATTCAACGATTTTACCATCAAAAGCAAGTGCCCAATAGTCTAGCTTAGCACGTATTCCTATCACATCCCAAGAATCCCGTCTCCATATTCGTATCTCTCTTTATTTTTGTTGATTTTGCTCTTAACTTGTTAACAAACCCCCCATTAATAATTGACACTCATGTCAAACCCTTTAATTTGTCATGTCTTCATTCGATAAAGTATTTAGCTACGGTTAGCTTTAGCACTTTCGCACTTAACCACTAATTTTCAAGAACCTCTCCCTTAGGACTTGACCCCAACCCTTGGTTGGGTTACTTTACTATTGTACGATCGTAAACACTTGAATTGGAAGTTGTGTCTTGATTACGCAACCATCAAAATGGCGCCGCTACCGGGGATTGGTGTTATGTTAAAATTCTTGGTGAAGACGAATTGTGCTATTGATAGTCGTAGTTTACTAACTTTATTTGTAGTTTTTTTCTTTGTGTTGACGTTATAAGCAGTTAAATTGAAAATGGCTGATGGAGATTGTGGCAAAGTGGATCTCATGTTGGCCGCACTGGTGACTCAGCTGAACAATTTGGCCACCAAAATATCAAAGGTGGAAGTCAAGTGCAAAAGCCAAGGGAGGTACATACCTCCTCATGAGAGAAAAAACTCTACGAACAATAAAAGTAAACGTGTCGAGGATACTCTATTACTCATTCTCCAAAAGGTTATTGAACAAGATAGAGTGTTGGAAGAGATGAAATAGGTCATTGAAGTGTTAAATCAGATGGTTGGCTCTCACTCCAGATCTATTCAGCTGGTTGAGAACCTTGTGACTTATGAGTTGCCTCATCTCTACCCAACTAAGCAAGAGGGGTCACATAGTCGTACTAAGGTTGACCCCAAAATTAGATCGTGAATGAAGACATGGTCTTGCCACGACATTAACTAAGGTGTTATTTGGGAGGTAACCCAAAACCCGTTAAATGCTTTAGTTTGCTTTTATAAATAATGTTGTGTTAGTGGTGCAGGTTTAAATGCTGGAAGTGTTTGGAAAATACAGATTGGCGAGTAAACTAGTCAATCGGCGAATCGTCAAAGAGTTCGGCGTGCCCGATTTGACCCACAGTTTGAATCCACACAAGACTAACTTGGAGTTTGTAAAACTCGGTGAGGCCTGGAGCAATTTGGCGACTCGCCGACCTGTTCGACGATCACGATAAAGACCGTCGTTTGGACCCTCACTTTGACTGAAGGTCCTGTAAAACTCAGCGAGCCAAATGACCACTCGGTGTGTCACCGAGTGGATCATCGAGTGAGACTAATGTCGCCGAATGGGGCGCGAACTGGACAGTTTATAATGGCCAAAAGTTTTAGAATTTGAAATCCTTCACTTTCCCTCGCTTTTAAACTTCACAAATTCACGCCAAGGTATTATCTTCAATATTTTTATATTCCATTAGTATTCTAGTTGTTGATTGGTACTCGGAACTAGGATTTCTTTGTCGCCTAGCTTTTCAATCGTGTTTTAATTGGCATATAAGGTTGGTTTCCGAATCCCGGGTTTACATTCAAAAAATTTGTATTCATTTGCAATGATCGTATCGTTTTGTTGTGTGTTGGGCCTCTCTATAGAATTACAATGCTTAAATGCCAATTTTAATTTGAAAATCTTACCCGTATTGTTTTGATCGTCAAATGCCCGTATTTTTTATGCTTTTAAATGAATGAAATTATATTGGGTTGTGGTTGTGTGTTATTTAGATTGATTGGGCGAAGTCTTTGTAGCCCATATTTGTGCTAAATGACAAAAATTGCTCATTGAAAGAGAGGGTAACACCACTCTTTAGAGCATATATCGTCAAATGGCCAAATTTGGCAAAACCGGGAAAAATCCGAGTATCCTGAGGTGATGGATAGTATGGGTCTTATTTGAATTCCATTAGTGCATGCTTTGGTTTTTTTTTTTCGGGGGTTGCGGAGTTGAATTCGAGAAGGTGGACTGAAAATGGGCACGTTGGGCTGTTCAGTGAGCTGGACCCAGCTCGCCGAATTACTCAGCATTTCGCCTAATGTATTCATCTCACTTTTAATTTCGTGTTAAATTTGTGGTTTGAGTCTGTAACTTTCAGCGAGAAGCCTGAGGTTGCCGAAAGAACTTGGCGACTCGCCGAACGTACTCTTGATCGCTCTTTATTTGCACCCCTGAAACCCTTGTTGCACTGTAACTTTCGAAAGAAAAACCTTTGCTCGCCGAAGGGCCTTCCTGTCGCCGACTTGCCATAATTTTTAAGCCAATCCCTTCGGCAAGCCCGTCTTAGCTCGCCAAAGAAGTTCGGCGAATCTGTTTGCAATATATTTTCTCCTAATTTGTTCCGATCTTTTGCAGATATGGTACTTACAAATCTTACCACGCAACCTCAGAAGAAAGCAAAGGGCATAACCATAAACGATGTGGGGTCAAATCCTCCACAGAGGAAAGGAGAAGAACTCCCACAAGGAGATAAAAGTAAAAGGAAGAAGCACATAACTAGGAAAGGACTAGTTATTGAAACCCAGGTGGAATTTTGTGAACCAGAAGACGAGGAGCCTTTGACTCATCGAAGGAGAAGACGCCAGGCTAGATCTCAATCCTCGCCCACCAGAGTTCCTGCAGCTACCACCCCTCCTGAAACAGATTTAGTGTCAGCTGAGGCACCTCCAGTGGCCCCTGCACCCCTTGATGTAATTCTCACAAGAAGAATCACAAACAACAGCGGAAACAAAAGAGAGATAGAAGAAGAGATACCAGAAGAGGAACAATTGGCAACTAAAGGATGTATTAAATCCTAAAACCTCCAATTACAATCTCTAAGCAAGCACCTCATCAAGATAAATAGATAAACACACAAAGAGGAAACAAAAAGCAATCAAAGGTTATATTAAATCCAATGACCTCGATACGTCAATCCTACAATAGCACCTACCTCTTACGAAGACCTTAAGGGAATCGATATCCCAAGCAACCATCGTTTCTAAACAATGTTCAACAAAAGCTTACCAAGTTTTCCACACTCACACAAGGAGTTAAAATTATCAGTCATCAATATTCAAAATAGTCTACCCTAAAATGAAACCCTAAAAGTCCTATTTATAGTTTTAGGCATTATTACATAGATGGGTCCAAAAGTGACCCGAAAAGGGACAATGGGCGAGCCAAGTCGGGCTCGCCTAATGGCAGGCGATGCGCCCATAGGTTCGGCGAGGAACTCTACTCCTTGCCTTGGCTGGGAAGCTACTGGAACTTTGGGCGGTCTGGGAACCATCGCCCAATCGACTTGGTGATGCGCCAATGGTCTTCAGCTTGCCTAGTGAGCAGTTTTCCCCTTTGTAGATCCTTGGGCAGTTGGCGATATTGGGAACCCTCGCCAAAGGGCTTTGGCTAGTCGCCGAACTGTTCTCCAGCTCGCCGAATGGAGAAAAAATTTCACTTGGTCCTCCTCACTACGCTAGGCCTCCCACGCTCCAAGATATCATTCAAGCATGGTGTTGCCCAATTAGGAGCTCCTTCAAGTTGCATATGTTCCCATGCAAGGCATGGAACTCCTTCTTGGGCATCCATACATGCCAAACAGCCTCCATCCTTGTGAACACTCCATAAAAGCATTGAAGTTCGTGAATGGATAGGCTTGATGTAATATATTTTACATCATTCTCCCCTTATTGGAAAGGATGCGTCCTCGAATCCATACCTTGCAAAACTCTAGGGGGAGCAAACAAGAACAAGATCCTCATGGCATGAGAGTTAGCGTTAGCAATAACAATTTCGTCACCATGCCAAGGATGCACAAACTGAACATATAACCAAGCATCACAAATATCAACCAAGGGTTAGTAATCCATTAAAGCAATAGATACTTGGCTAAGTAAGAAACATTGGCAAAGGGATAGAGCGTAGGAACCAATACACTTAAACAACCTCATATATAAGCCCTCATTGGTTCCGCATTCAAACAAGCACAAGACCTCCCTTATGTCAAGTAGCACATAAACATTCTCAAAACTAAGTTCAAGGGCATAAACAAAGTTAACCCAAATTAAGATTCCATCAAATGCACTAGCTAACTTCAAGAATGTAGTTATTCCAAATTCATGAGCGGGGTCAAATACAATAGTATTCCCCACACAACTTGGCAAACAAACCTCATTCAGGAACATAGGATCGAGTGATAACACCAAGTAAGAATCACATAAAAGAAAAAAGGGAGTTACTACCATACCCATCACAATTTAGACCAACACCGAGGTCAAATAGGAAGGAAAAATATAGCATCGAGTCAAGGATGAGTATCATCATACGCAAATAGATAATAGAGGAAGGTGTCATGCTCACTAGGGACATCTAAGGTGTTCTCATATGTAAGATCATAACTAGATTCAAGGATCCTAGCACACAATCACTTTACAAGAAGGAACACACAAAGACTTCATGGCAAATTTAAAATAAACTTCCCCTTCTCTCAACAAAGAACTCCTACCCCCATAAAATGTACAATCGACAAGATCATACTCGAAGAATAAGTAAAGAAAAGGGCTTAGGAAACTACCCTTCCCCATACACAATGTAGGCTCCTCAATTGGATTGTAAACCCTCAAGAAGGACTTTCCATCGTAGGGAAAGGTGTCAACAAATCCATCCAAATGATACTTGTCATCTTGACCAACCATCACTACACAAGTGCCACAATTTAATTCACTACCAGGGTCAAATGGAAAGGAGATCCATGGACTTTGACCAACTACTTCTCCTTTTGCCCGACTGGCACTCGCATTTTCCAACATCATACTCCACTCAACAGCATGAGCTTCGTCATATGTAAACAAGTAATAGAGAAAGGTGTCTCGCAAATCAACCTCCTCTAGGGTATTTTCATGTGTATGACTACCAATAGGCTCAAAAGCATTGGTCATACTATCAAGGAGTAAAACACACCAATAAGAAGAAGTAACGGAAAAACACACACCACCTTCCTCCTCATCACATTCCTTCCCCACAAGAGTACTCTCATCTTCCAAGAAGAGATTTCCATCTTTGGTAGGGAAAGCCTCACACCATAGTGGGTTACTATCACAAGTATAACTATCAAGAACTATATTGCTCTCAAGATTCACACCACTAGGTACATCACTAAGAGTGATTTCATCATCTTCAAATTGGATATTGTACTTAAAGAGGGAATGATCCACCACTAGGAAAGAGTTAAAACATGCAAGTTCACCCTCAGAAAGACACTCAGTTTTTGAAGCATTTTCAAGCACTTGATCTCTATGAGCAAAGAAAGCAATTGGATATTCCGCAATAGATATGCTTAAAGAGTCACTCCTAATCAAATGATCAACATTCTCATTAGTGCCACCAACTTGAGGTTCCTTAATCACATTACAAGGACCCTCAACCAGTGAACTACCCTTACAAACAGGTTCATCAACACAATCAATATAAAATAATGAGTTAGCATTCAAAGCATATGTGTCAACACTAGGTGGACACAAATCGATCTTACTAGAAGAATCAATTCGGTCATCAATAGGATCAACTAGTATATCCACATTCTCAACAAGAGCATTATCAACATATGGTAAAGAATCAATAGGCTCACATAAAGACAAGCTAACATTCACACTTTGTTCATTTGCAATGGTAAAAGTGTTAAGATTAGCTATTGTACCTTGACGCCCGCAAGAAATATCTTTTTTACCTTGGATGTTAGAACATTCCATTAGTGCATCCATCACACCTTCGACTGTAGGCTCTTTGACTGGAACTTATGTTCCTCCATTCATTACGCTTGTACCTACATAAGAATCCTTACCAAGTGAAGGATGAACAGAAATGTTAGATTGAGATTGTGGCAACCCTCTCACTTCACTCCTCTCAACCTCTCATTTTTCCACTCTAAGGTTGCCACCTTGCTTTCCCTTACTCCTCTCAATCTTTTGTCTCTCACTTTTCACCTTAGGAGGAGGAAATAGATGTGTTCCCCAATGATCCACAACACACTTGTACCCATTCTGCTCATTTGGGACCCTATGCTCATTGAACTAATCGGCCCTCAAACTTAAGTGACAAGAAGCCATTGACATTATATCACACCAAACCTCCTTATAGTATTTGCCGCGTGTGAAAGAGACTTTTACCCCTTCGATAACCTTACATCCCTCCATGGTATATGGATAAGTCATTTGTAGTCGAGGTAGTCCCAAGTAGGCTACCACCTCTGGAGTGATGTAGTTCATATTGTACCCATCATCGAGGATGTAACGACCCGAGAGCACCCCCTAGTCGTTACCGGCATATTCGACCTCAAAGAGGTATTATACAAGCCCTTAGCATTCATCATAGCATGCATCATAGAATAAAATCACAAAAAATTTAAAACTTTTACTTTGGAAGTTCAACTTCACTTCATATATGAAAAACAGATTCTAACTTCGTCACAATGTACCATCTAGACATAGAAGTATCAAAAATGGGACTTAGCCCTTACATCAATAAGAAGTCATGAAATAGGAAAGAACAGCAATGTCTTTCAACATAAGCAAATAACTAAACATAAAAGCTAGATCATAGGGTCTTGTCCTCGGACTTGAGGACTCACCAACTTGGGAAGCAACTCCAAGTGTCTTGAGAAGTAAGCTTGAATCCTCAATGGCCCGAACCTAAATGTTGGCGAAAAGGGAGAAAATATGGGTTAGTACAACACACGTACTAAGTATGGCTACTATGCATAAAATCCATTGAAACATGCATAAAAGGACATTTAGTCAAAACATGCTTTTTACCAAGTAAATCCAATATGCACACGAAGTAAGCATCATAGTCCAAACCAACATAATATCATCCCAACTTGTAGAAAACCCAAGTAATACTAGTGCAATGCAAAGAATAGAATCCCATAACCCTATTCAAAGACAAGTATCACATTAAGCAACCTACTTCATGCATACATTCATAAGATCATATTTCATCATAACTTACCATATTCATAATGATCATAGATAACATAGCTTCAACATACATAAGTCATAATCATCATAATCATAAGAGAACACTACTTCAATCTTCTCTTAGGATCCCACAAGTGCAATGTGCAAGAGAAGTCCCATACCCTCCCTTACACTATGTAGAAACCCTTAAGAAAGCCCTAGTAAGAGTTAACACCTTTCATACCTTCATGTACTTTTACATTAGGGAAATATTGCAATAACCGACATAGACCATGAGAGCTACATGGAATCCGGTGTTCTACTACCACACCAAAAATAGAGGGTTAACACTTTCCTAAGGTGTAACCATTAGTACATAGCTATCTAGGTGGATCCACTAAGCTAGAGTCCTATGTGGGCACATAGTTAAGGGTTAAGGAGATTGCTTCTAGAAACCCTAACTTACTAAACGTGGGGGTTTCCATCTCATGAGACAACACATACCATGGGTAATCCGGACTTGCTAAATGTGAGGAAACCCATGTGGGGAGCCGGACTTACTAAACATGAGACCCCCATCTCATTTACATGCCCTTTCGGTGCTAAGCATCTAATTCCCTTTTGTAATCATCTTTAGTCATCACATAAGTTCACATTAGTCTTTACTAGACTCTTATGTACACATCTTACCATAATAGCTCATATGTGTTCATAAGTAAGTAAACCTTTCACTTTTCATTACACTATAATCATGAGGACTACATTTCAATCATATAGCAAACATACCATAACATACATACATACTTCATAGCTAATTCAAGTGTAGAGGGTTAAGGATGAGGAAACTAAGTCATCAACGCCACAACAAAACATTAGGTATAGCATCATTACAATCTAAGTAATTCACTTTTCATACTTAAGTTCAAAGAAGAACCAACCTTCATACCTTCTTGCCCTTCTTGGGACATCCATACTTCAATTACCAATTAATTCATAACCAATACATAATACAAGGTAATTCATGAAGTAATAACATAATAAACACCAATATAAGCAATTGACATATTCCCTTTATAGCCTTCAAGGCTTCATTCAAAGACTCAACCCTAATTTCATAGAAATTATACATAACATAGGGTATAATCATCATAAAAACATGAATTACATAAAATTACATTCAATTCATAGCCTTCAATCAATATCCAACACAAACTAGGGTTAAAATTAAGAAAAGAAGGAAAAACATGGGTCTCATGGGGAATTCTTCAAGAAACCACCATTACAACATAAATTCATTCATAATTGTTCATATAACATCAATAAAAGTCAGTTTATAACATCAATTTTACTTTAGAAAGAAGACCCACATTTTTGGATTGAAACCTAGAAATTGGAGATTTTGAAATTCATCTTGAAGGGGCCTCTTGGGGAAAGGAATCCCAAGAGTGATAAGCAACCATACCTTATTGAAGAATTTACCACAAAAATCCGAGTTGAAACCTTGGAGAGTTGGTCTTCTTCTTGAAGCTCCAATCTTCTTCAATGGAGTTCTTGAGAAGAGAGAGAGAGAGTAGAGAAGGAGCAACTTTAGGGTTAGATCTTTGGGATTTTGTGTTTGAGTGATAAAAGTGAGGTAAATTGACTTTAAAATCATTATATACACGTCCCCTAAAGTACCCTAAATACCCCTCGCTTAGTTGGACTCTTTAAATGAAGTAAAATCGATTTCTAAATTTCTGCATTTTCGTCGCGGAGCTGTTTCCTGAAGATATTTGGAATTAAAGTTTGAGACAGTAGAGTCCACGACACGACCGTGTTGCGAACTAACTTTTTGATCCTTAGGGGAGCTAGTCCGTGATGTGGAGCTATTCCCACCAAGTGCAATTTGCAAGCTGTCTTGGCAGCTTGCTTGGCCAAGGTTGGGGTCCTCCTCGGGACCCCTTAGGGTAGCCCTGGGGAGTCGTATTTGAACGTTTTGACCCTATAAACATGTCTTTACCCAATTGAAACCTTTTTACAAGATTATACCATCATACGACACTCCCAAACCTGCCAAAAACCTAAGGACACACTAGAACACATTCTTCTCTAGGTTCCGGGCATCGTGGTCGTTTCTTGACGTTTAGACTTTTACTCTTTCAAACCAAGTCAATTGCATTAATTTAGGTTTAGAAACATCATTTTAACTCTTTTTAAGTCATTATTCACAAGGTGAGGCTCTAACTTAAGTCGTAGAATTTTCGGGGTGTTACAGAGGACAAGGTCAAGTCCCAATGCCCCACAAATGCCAACCTTTGTCCTAAGAACTGGTCTTCTCGGATCGACATTGAAAAGCATTGTGTACCCTTTTGGCACATACTTGAACCTCATCAGCCTCTTCAATTCTTCCCATGTCAATGGGTGGGTATTTCCTTGGAGTGTTTGGAGCCTTTCCTCTTGAGTCCACCAACCCAATGCAAGACTTTTCAAATGACCAAGGGCATACAAGGGTCGCTCTGGTCCTCTCAAATCATGGCGTTGGAAAATATGCTCACACTGCCATTCCCAATCAAGATATGCCTCGAGATCACGTCTTCTTTCAAAGATAGGAAAATCAATCATTTTGGTACCGAGACCCTTGACGCATCCCATGTCATAGTACCCTGGGTCTCAGGCAATTGGGGACATGCTGCCTTATAACTCCGTGTACCTACAAAGTGACAACTCACTAAACAACAAACAACGTTAGCGTTAAATAAGAACTCACAATCACTCGTGTTTACACACCTTTGATTGCCTCTCAAATTGGTGCGGCTAATGTCGAAAATTGCTTATACTCAGTTGATCACAAGGTCTCAATTCTACTCTTGGTCCGAATAGATTTTTATTTCAATAAGAACGAACGACTCAATTAAAGTAAACAGACTTGAGTCAAGAATTAACTACGAAGTAAAACGAAAAGCACGAAAAGAATGGCACTAACAAAGAAGTGAATTCAAGAACCAATAGTCAACAAGTAGGGTAATTACGAGTTGAAAATCAGTTAAGGATTCTTGACAACGAATGAGAATCAGAAGAAAGAAACGAGAAATTATAACCTGAGAAGAAAGTGTCATAACATGAGCTTCCGATCACCAAATGCATTGTTTTCCTCTCCTAACGTGAAGTTCAGCTCGCCAACTTGAAGATCGACTCGCCAAACTTGCCAAACGGACAAGGCAACGCGCCGAATGGATTCGGCGACTAGGGCTTAGCTCACCAAAATTTCTAGTGTCTTCACTAAAGTGAGGTCCAACTCGGCGACCTAGCTTCCCAAAGGGCGAGGCGTCGAGTGGAATGGGCATTCCAAGTCGGGATTCTCCCAAATTCCTCAAGATGCAACTGCAAGGCTCCGAAAATTTAACATTCGTGGTCCTCCCCTCTTCCTTGGCCTTTTGTATTGACCCTTTTGGTAAATTCTCTGTTTACAAACACTTTAACACTTTGTGTTTCTTCCTTTTTGGAATCAAACACTTCCTTTTTCAAATATTCCCTTCTTGAAGATTTGAATGTTGTTCAATAACTTCAAGAACACTATGAAGACGCAAAATAAAACCCCAAAGATTTTTAGCTCGGAATTTCACGAAATTAGAGATACAAACTCTCTTAGATATAGGGAACAAACCCCAATACTTTTTAGCACTCAATTCCTTGCCAAATCTTCCAGATCTCAAAACCCACTTTGTCTTCTTCAAAATTTCTTCAACCTTCAATGGTGATTCCTTCAAAACTGAACCAAACCCTTTCCAATCTCATCCCTAGACTCGTAATAGATTAGGGAACACTAATCTAACCTTGTAAACTCCAAAGAATACTCAAATCAACAAGACCCATTTCTGAAATTTCTCAAAAAAGAAGTTTTTGAACACCCTTTTTTTTTTTTTGCAACAAATCCAAGACTAGAATCGTAGGGACGATACTAAGCTAGGCTATGATACCAAATGATATAATTATCACAAGAAGAATCACAAAAAACAGCGAAAACAAAAGAAAGATAGAAGAAGAGATACAAGAAGAGGAACAATTGCCAACTAAAGGATGTATTAAATCCTAAAACCTCTAATTAAAATCCCTAAGCAAGCACCTAATCAAGATAAATAGATAGACACACAAAGAGCAAACAAAAAGCAATCAAAGGGTATATTAATCCTAATGACCTCGATCCGTTAATCCTACAATAACACCTACCTCTTACGAAGACCTCAAGGGAATCGATATCCCAAGCAACCCTCATTTCTAAACAATGTTCAACAAAATCTTACCAAGCTTTCAACACTCACACAAGGAGTTAAAATTATCATTCATCAATATTCAAAATAGTCTACCCTAAAATGAAACCCTAAAAGGCCTATTTATAGTTTTACGCATTATTACATAGATGGGTCCAAAAGTGACCCGAAATGGGCCAATGGGCGAGCCAAGTCGGGCTCGCCTAATATCACGGCGATGCGTCCATAGGTTCGGCGAGGAACTCTGCTCCTTGCCTTGGCTGGGAAGCTACTGGAACTTTGGACGGTCAGGGAACCATCTGCCAATCCACTTGGCGATGCGCCAATGGTATTCAGCTCGCCTAGTAAGCAGTTTTCCCCTTTGTAACTCCTTGGGCAGTTGGCGATCTTGTGAACCCTCGCCAAAGGGCTTTGTCGAGTCGCCAAAGTGTTCTCCAGCTCACCGAATGGATCACATTCTTCACTTGCTCCTCCTCCCTTCGTTAGGCCTCCCATGCTCCAAGCTATCATCCAAGCATGGTGTTGCCCAATTGGGAGCTCCTTCAAGGTGAATATATTCCCTTGAAAGGTATGGAACTTCCTCCTTGGCATCCATACATGCCAAACAACCTCCATCCTTGTGAACACTCCATAAAAGCATTGAAGTTTATGAATGGATAGGCTTGATATAATCCATTTTACATCCCCTTTTATCATTCCTCCACCTAGACTGCTGAACAGATTGAAAGGTGATGGGGTAAGGACCATCCTAGAGGAGAAACTATTATCTACGGAGGCCCTGGAAGGCAAGTATCCTGATGTGATTGACACCCTCCGATACGATGAGTTTGAGCAGTTCACAAGTCCCCGAGGACCTTACATTCCTTCTTGGGTTAGGGAATTTTACATAGCTTATGGGGAGTTGGTGCCCAAGAATAAGAACAAGGCAAGCGAGATTAGACTGGTAAAGTCGGTCATGGTCAGAGGCAAGGAAGTTGAGTGCCACAGTGAGTATATTAACATTGTATTAGGTATACAAATGCACTATGTACTTCCTTACGAGGAGTTACCTATTGTTCAGTCCCTAGATGATTTTAAAGGTTGGTTGGCTCCTTTGATTTCTCACACCACCCCGAGGTGGATCGTGGTAGGAGCCCCTATTGAGAAGAGAGACTTGAACATTGTTGCTAGGTTCTGAATTGGCTTCAAAAGAAGCACCATAATTCCATCCCAGAACGAGTCCATTTTGCGCCATCCTAAGTCAACATGTCTTGGTTCTATCTTGTCTAGGAGATGCATTGACCTGGGACTGCTGATTTCACAGAAGCCATGAGAGCCAAACAGAAGCTGAAGTCTCTGCCATTTTCAGTCTTGATCACCGAGTTGTGCCAGCATGCTGGAGTACCTCGGGACGCTACGAGGGATATTAATATCACCCCATTTTCATTCACTGACATCCGGCGTATTGAGGCCGAGTACACACGAAAGGAGGTTGACAGGAGGAGTTAAGCTCCGGCAAATACTTCCCCATAGGTCGATGTTGACACGTTACAATCAAACGCATCTTCGTCAACTCTGACCTCTGAGCCTTCGGGTATACCAACCCTTTCCTCTTATAAGCAGGTCCTACGTGTTTCATCATTCTCCCAGCCCGCTAAGATTACTCAAGCGATGATCCTAAAAATGGGGAATCTGGCCTATTCAACTGATGTGAGGGTGACTCGATTTGAGAGATCTATCCCAGGGATGATTGGCAATGCTATCTTGGCTGTACTGACCCCCCTTAGGGCCTCTGTTGATGATCTGGCTACTAGAGTCACTGCTTGTGAGAGTAGACGAGGGGAAACATCCAAGGTTTCGGCTTTGAAGGCCGAAGTAGCAGATTTGAGGAAGGACGTAGACTATTTGAAGTCTACCGACTTCACTTCATTGATGCAGTGTGCAGATGACAATGATGCTCCTGAGACCTCAGGGATTTCTCTGACTACCATCGAAGATGTGCAGAGGGGTGGCAAAGCAAATGAGGAGTCAGATGCAGAGACCAACGAGGAGCTGATAGCAGTACATGAGGAGGAGATGAGAGAGAGCCAAGATTAGAGCATATTTAAATATTTGCCAGATCTTGTGGAGACGGTTGTGCAGTCGATGACCCAGACATCGCCGACTAAGACCTCCACAACAGCTCATGGTGGATCTGGCACTGCTATTCCTTCTGCAGTTACTCTGGGTATTGATTCCCATATTCAGAGCATTACACCGGGAACTAAGGCCCCGACAGATGGAGCGACTGTGTAGACAGGACCTTTCGTTACCTCCCTCTCTATCTTACTTACTTTTACTTTTGGATACTTTCATTCACATTTGAGGAAAAATGATTTTTGTTTGTGGTAGGCTGAGACCCGCATTTGTGCATATTTATTTTGATTAAATATTTTGGGTTGTGAGCTATTATTTTGTTATTACACTGCTTTTTTTGTGGATGTTTGAGCTTGTGGCTCCGCATTTTAAATTGCAAATGATTTTGACCCTTCCAAAAATATTTTGCCACCCCTTGTGTGATCGAATGTGGCTGTACTTTTGCAAGTTTTAAGTCTCAATTCTGATGTATGCCAATGACTTGAATAGTTCTCTTAATTGTACGAACCTGAATGTGCGGCTACGATGAGGCCAAATGAAGTTGCATAGATAATATGTGAACTCTTTGCATCTCATTATGACTAGCCTAGTATCGAATTGAGTCTCATGTGATGATCATTGTACACTAGCGAAAGTACAGAGTCTTGTTTGACTGTAGTGTCAATGCCTAGTGTGATGAGCTTACTTTGAAACATGCATGATAGATCCTGAATTTTCCTCGTTGGTCCGGTTAACTAAGTAAGGCTATCTCCTGATTGATATTAGGCAACTTTAAAAAGTTTGAGCCAATTTAACATATGCCTCTTTGTGGCCTACCTTGTGAGCATGTGTGAACCTCTTTGTAACGCCCCTTGAGCCTTACCTTCTTTGGAAGAAACTTGATGAAATCATAACCTTTCTTTATCCATTACCAATAATCCCCATGAAGTTGTGTTTATTTTGAATAGCCAACTTAGGCCAAAATTCTAAGTTGGGGGTGTGGTGAAAAGAAAAGGTAAATCAAGAAGTGCAAGAAAGTCCTTCTTACCTATGATTTTGAGAAAAATGGAACCCCTCCATAAATAAATAAAAGAAAAAAAAGAAAAAAAAAGGAAAAGAAAAAGAATGAAAAGATTGAGGAATAAAGTGTGAAGATATAAAGAAAATGGGGTTTCCAAAAATCCATGAGAAGTGAATAATGGGATGACTTATGAGCACTAGCAAAAATAATGAAGGAAGAGGAAAAGAAGTGTTGTGAGTACCACATCTCATGAGGATAAAAGTCACTAAGCCTAAATGGACATACCTTTGCACTCAGTCCCATTACAAGCCTTGAAAAGACCTTTTTTTTATCTTGAGTGAGCTGAAACAAATGTTGATCGGAAAATACAGGCAAACCTATGGGTGAAAGTATGCATCGTGTTCATCTTTGTGAGTGTGAGCATTGCATTTGATTCCGAAGCTTTAAATTGCAAACCATTGTGTGTGAATATGGAATCATTCCTTGTGTGAGGGCATTCGAACACTTTGGTTGAGCTTGAACTTGCATTTGAAGCAAGTACTGTGAGCATGAGATTCTTTGATATTGGTGAGTCACAACTTGAATCTTTGAGCGCACATTTGATCTTTGCATAAGTAAATTGAGTCTTGTTGTGTGCAATCATGATTGAGTCTTGTGTAGCACTGTTCGAGACACCCTTCTTGAACAGTTGAACTTGAGTTTGCTTGAGGACAAGCAAAAGTTTAAGTTGGGGGTGTTGACGAGTCTACAAATTCGACTCATTTAGAGCTATGTTTTAATAGAATTAGTGTCCTCAAATGCATATTTTGTCTCAATATCTAATGAAAACCCTTTAAGTTTTAGGTATTTGGAGTTTGACGGAAAGCATGGACACTACTTAGCAAAAAGGAACAAAGGTAGCTGAAAGAATGAAGAAATGAAGATCTGAGAATCGTTGAACCCGTTCGGCGAGTCGCCAAAAGGTCCTATCCTCACCTTTTGTTCCAGTGTGCTGAGCCTTGAAGGAAAAGATCAAATCGGTGGTGAAATGGAGTAGTGGGCATGTCGCTGAGCAGTTCCGCGAAGAAGTACCATACCGCCCAATGATCCAGGACCCGAAGATGCTGAAGGCAAGTGATGAAAGGCGATGAAGCAGACCAAAGGGCGGATCGCCGAGTGTAGCGGCGATCCCGACTAACTGTGCTGAATGGTTCTTTCGCAGCACATTTTCTGAAAACTATAGATACTAGTTTAGTTTTAATTCTTAGTAGTCAGTTTTAGTTGTATTAAGTTTAGAATATAATTTTGAGAGACAATATTCTCTCTAAGTTTGGAGAGGGTTTTTGAAGAACTTGAAGATTCAAAGGGGTTCAACTACAACATTTTGGACTTGGGTATTGTGGATTCTTCACTCTTGACTTGTTTTAAGACTTAATCTTGCATACCCATTGATGGAAACTGAGATTGGTATAACTTTTTATCTCTTTTACATGTCTAGCTAAAACCCCAATTCTTGGGGTGTGATTTTGTGAATATGGGTTAGATTATTTGTTGGGTCTTGCTTGTTGATGGTTTATTTGTTGTGTAAATGTGATTTCATTTAGTAGTTGTGGTGGAACATAATGAAATTATAGTTGCAAATACCATTTCACCTTTGTGTTTTCGGCTTGCAAGAGAGAGAGGTCATAAAACTAAGACTAATAAATCCATAGCCGGTGGGATTGGGTAGACATGAGGTTTAGCTCGAGAGAGTGAACCCTAGTCCTTCTCCTATACACTCAGCTAGAAAGAGTGAGTGGGCTAAGGTGGAGGTTGTGCTTAAAGCGGCAACCCGGTGTTCGAGAGAAACCGAGTTGATTCGGGGTAAATTGCTCGAGAAAGAATTTATCCCCACTATAGTCTGGCCTAGTCACAAATATTCAACGATTTTACCATCAAAAGCATGTACCCAATAGTCTATTTTAGCACATATTCCTATCACATCCCAAGAATCCCGTGTCCATATTCATATCTCTCTTTATTTTTGTTGATTTTTCTCTTAACTTGTTTAAAAAACCCCCATTGATAATTGACACTTGTGTCAAACCCTTTAATTTGTCATGTCTTCATTAGATAAAGTATTTAGGTACCGTTAGCTTTAGCACTTTTGTACTTAAGCACTAACTTTCAAGAACCTCTCCCTTGGGACTCGACCCCAGCCCTTGGTTGGGTTACTTAACTATTGTACGATCGTAAACACTTGCATTGGAAGTTGTGTCTTGATTACGCAAACATCAAAATGGCGCCGCTGCCGGGGAGTGGTGTTACGTGAAAATTCTTGGTTAAGACGAACTGTGCTATTGATAGTCGTAGTTTACTAACTTTATTTGTAGTTTGTTTTCTTTGTGTTGACGTTATAAGCAGTTAAATTGAAAATGGCAAATGGAGATTGTGGCAAAGTGGACCTCATGTTGGCCACACTGGTGACTCAGCTGAACAATTTGGCCACCAAAATATCAGAGGTGGAAGTCGAGTGCAAAAGCCAAGGGAGGTACATACCTCCTCATGAGCGGAAAAACTCTATCGACAATTAGAGTAGACGTGTCGAGGATACTCTATTACTCATTCTCCAAAAGGTCATTGAACAAAATAGAGTGCTAGAAGAGATGAAAGAGGGCATTGAAGCGTTAAATCAGATGGTTGGCTCCACTCCAGATCTATTCAATTGCTTGAGAACCTTGTAACTTATTAGTTGCATCATGTCTACCCAACTAAGCAAGAAGGGTCACCTAGTGGTACTAAGGTCGATGTCACGACCCGAGAGCATCCCCAAGTCGTAACATGCGTATTCGACCTCTCGAAGGTCTCATACAAGCCCTTAGCATTCATCACATTAAATATGTAAAATAGTGCGGAATTAAAAACTCTTTAATAAAATCCCATAAGACTCAAAGGTCACTTTTAAAACATCATTCAAAAGTACACAAGCGGAATACTAAGTCTCTTAGCCATCTTAGACATAAACATGAAAACATACTAGGGGCGCGGCCCTTTACAATCAAAAGAAGTCTATTTAGTCTATTACAAGAACCTTATCATAAAACTAGAATAGAAAAGTATTCTCCTCGACATATGAGGACATACCACAAAATCTTGGAAGAACTTCAAGTTCCAAGCTTACTATAGAACCCGCTCACTTTCCGGAACCTACACTTGAAAA
>JAJOOH010003106.1:0-65225 GCA_029582605.1 Solanum gracilifrons
TATATATATATATATATATATATATATATATATATATATATATCCTTCACCTCCTTTTAAAGCTATACATATTTCTAATTAAAACATTACACAAATACCCCCATACAATACATTAAATTACGATGACAATTATTTTAAGCAAGGTTGCAAATATAACATTATTTCAAGTTCTCAAAATGAGAATTAAACATTTGTAATAATATCTATCTATCTATCTATCTATCTATCATTTTTAAGGGAAAATCATCAATTTGTTATGTCTTGTTTGATTTGTGGGGAATTCTGAGTACCCGGGGTGTTTGAAATATTGTGTGTAGCCTAAGATTGTTGTTTAGATTTTCTTAATTGATTGTTCTTGAAATCTTGGGGAAAAAAATCATAATTTGGGTTAAGGGGGCTATTGAATGCCTGTTCGGTGAGCTCTATCGAGCTCGCCAAGGTATTCACCATCTTAACGTTTGGTCCCCAACTCGCATGTTTCTGTGGAAATCTGCCAGTCATCCCAACTATTTATAGTGAGCTCTTTGTGGCTCGCCAAATGTGTTTGGTGAGTCGTTGATTGGTAATTGAGCTTGCCTTTTTTATCCAAATATCTGCCAGGAACCTCTAATCTATTCAGTGAGGTACCTTGTGCTTGCCAAACCTTTTTGGTGGGTCGCCGACCCAGTTAGGTCAGCATCCGACTATATTTTTTTGAGCTTCAATTTTCATTTATTTTCACTAACCCTTCTCCCAATATATGTTGTTTGTGCTGTGTAATGTAGGAATGACTCGTTGTTAGGTACTCGTAAGGAGGGACACTTCTCTAGATGCTTCTACACCTTGAAGAAGGTAAACAAGGGTAGTGATCTTAGAATCTAGTGAATGTCTACAACCTACTCAACGCAAGTCTGAGCGTATGAGTGACCTAGTCTGAGTGTATGGTGACCTAGCGAATGTCCACAACCAAATGTTCCTACTATGATATTCATAGCCATTCAATGTCCTTGCTCATAGATGGGATGAGATGGCAGGGCAAGATACTCTGTTGACTTATTATTGGCTTAGACGGGATATCCTTACCACTTAGGTTGAGGTGCATGAGAAAGTTGAGGCTAGTTCTGAGGATGTGACAACTTTAAAGGGAGATATTGATGGGTTGAGGAAAGATGTGGATGAGCTTAAATCCAAAGATATCTCTATACTTTGGGGGTGATGTACCCCTACCCAATGCTCTAGCAACTAAGTTCTTTCGGACCTAGTGCTGATGTTGTTGGGCCACAAAATGATGCAACACATGTCGATGATTATTATGGTGAGTCCTCAAAGACTGATGAGGAGGATCTTGAGAGGACTGAGACACACGAGGAGGCTGACACATACGCTGACTTGGCAGATTTGGATGATACATTTGTAGTGACTACCATAGAAAACTCTCTCAAAACAATTTTGTAGTCGGATCAAGTGGGATTCACCCTCCGATGCATGTCTCCACTAGTGATGCACTGGCATTGATGCACTAGTTGAGGCCACTCCCGTGAGCCAAAGTTCTCCCAAGGATTAGCCCGACAGGGGATCCTCTACTCACTCCCCGTTATTGGTTTTCTTTTGTTTTTCATAACATTTAGGACACTGCTTCTTTCTTTTGGTACGGAGATGGTGCTTTACTAGTTGTTTCATTTTGGTTGTAGTTCAGTTGTTTTGAGACACTTGTCTTGGATCTCTTTTGGGTTGTACTTAAATGGATGATGATGTAGTATTAACTTCTTAATTTTATTATTAGGATATTGCTTAGTGTTTGGTTGTGATTTTTCTCTCCCTATGATGTTGCTAAAAAATTGGTTGTTGATTGATGTTGAAATGTTTGCATACTTGTCTTGAACATTTGAGTGTCGATCGTGATCAACATCAATGACTTGAATAGTTCTTTTTATTAGAAGTGTTCTTATATAGGTTCAAAGGAAATTTAAGTCGCATAATTCTTGCGTGAACTCTTAGTGTCTAGATGTGACTACTTTAAGTATCGATTGAGAGACTTGCAATTATCGTTGCACGCAAGCTAGGTTTGTAGAGTTATGTTCGGAAGAGTGTTTGAGTGTCATGTGTGGTGAGGTATACTTGAAATTAGTGCATTGTGGATACCTAGAACTAGTCATGTTGGTCTGATTGTTTGATAATTGTGAATGTGAGAAATGACCTACGGTTCTATTTTTGAGTGTGAGCCTACTTATTAAACCTTTATTGTAACCACATCGTGAAATTTTGTACCAAGATTGACATCATTTGAGCCCAACCCTTTTTTTTTGGCAACGAAACAAGCCTCTAATCCCCAACTGGTTGTGTTATATGACCTTTCATTCACACCCAAAATCTTCTTGAAGCATTGGTTTTTACGAATAGCCAACTCAAGCAAAAAGCCTAAGTTAGGGGTGCGGTAAGATAACAGAAAAAAATATGAGTGAAAAGGTTTTGAATCTTATCCTTGTGGGTCTCTAACTGCTTGATAGAAACTGAATGGGAGGTGACGGTCTGGCTAAGGGTGGACACATCTTCTTTCATGTCTTTTAACATTTTGTTTGACCCTTCAACTTTGTTGAGAATACGTGAGATCATATCCTCAGACCTACCACCTTTCGAGTCCTAGGGCTTTTGGCGCTCATGAGGAGGCACATATCTATCCTTCTCCCCATCCTTCCAATTCGGATTATGGTCTCTCCATTCACGATCTCGATCCTTCCAGCCTTCATCTCGAGCCCATCCTTGGTTACCACCCTGCCTTGGGTAGTTTGAGCGATAGCCACCACCTTGGTTGGCTAGAAAGTTTACCTCCTCGTTATACAAGGCTTCAAACTTCATCTCCTCAGAATTTTCACACCCGACCCCCACGGCATTGACCCCGGGCACAACCCCTATTATATTTTTGGATAAAATGTCAAGTTGTGTCATGATCTTAGCCATGTTTTGGTATCTCTCATGATCCTTTTCAATCTGCTCCTTAGATAGCTTGAAGGTGAGAGGAGAGAATTGGTCCTCGCGAGTGTACCACGCTCAGTTGATAGTTGTCATGCCATCTAAAAATTGGGCTGCTACTGCATATGGCTGCTGCATTAAGCCTCCAGGCGAAAGTTGGTCAGCGATCCCTTTGTTTACAGAGTCCAAACTTAGGTAAAAGTACTGTAGCAATATATTATCGGGTAAACCATACGTTGGGCATTGAAGTACCAATTTTTTGAATCGTAACCAAGTCTCGTGCAGAGACACTCCTTCCAAATGTTTAAAGCTCTGAATGTTATCCCGAAGGGTCATCATCTTCGAGGGAGGGAAAAATCGCACCTGAAATGCAGTTACCAATCAATCCCAGGAGGTGATGGATTCACGCGGCAACTCGGCCAGCCATTTGCACGCCTCTCCCATCAATGAGAAAGGGAATAATCTTAATCGGACTGACTCCTGAGAGATGTTTTTGAACGAGAATGGTCCGCACACATTGACGAAGTTCCGAATATGCTCGTGAGGATCCTCTTAAGCCAACCCGCTGAAAAGCCCCTTTAGTTGCAAGAGTTGCAAGATAGTGCTCGTTATGTGGAACACTGCATTTCCCTCGGCTAGAGGTAACCGGATAGCTCCAATACCTCCCATGAGATGAGGACCATTGATATTGGGCTCTTGGACATCATTGAGATTTCCGATATCGTCTTGGTGGCCTACCTGGCTACCGTTGCTACCGTTAACACTCATGCTTTCTGAAATATTCATACAAGCAAACAAAACAAAACAAAATATTTAGTAAGTACACTATGACTAAGAGAACTAAAATTCTACTAATCTAAAAATTCTCAAATACCACCACTCCCCGACAGTGGCGCCATTTTGATGTTTGCGTAATCAAGACACAACTTCCAATGCAAGTGTCTACGATCGTACAATAGTAAAGTAATCCAACCAAGGATTGGGGTCGAGTCACAAGAGAGTAGGCTTGAAAATTAGTAGAAAAATAAAATTAAGTTCTAATTAGTCATAGCTAAAGATATTATCGATTAAAAACATGTTAAATCTAAGGGGTGACGCAAGCGTCAATTATCAATGGGGGTTTTGTCACATGTAAGTAAAAAACAGCAAAAATACAAATGGTACTAATCAAGGAGATGGTGTTCTTGGGATGTGATAGGAATACGGGAAAAACTAAACTATTGGGTACATGCTTTTGACAATAAATCTGTTGAGTATTTGTGACTAGGCTAGACTATAGAGGGAGTAAATTCTCTCTCGAGCAACTTGCCCCAATTCAAATGGGTTCCTCTGGGATACCTACTTGCCACATGAAGAACAACCTCTGCCTTAGCCGACTCACTCTCTCGAGTTGAGTGTGGGGGAATGAGACTAGGGTTCACTCTCTCGAGCTAAACCTCATGTCGACCCAATCCCACCGGCCACCAATTTAGTAGTCTTAGTTTTACGACCTCTCTCTCTCGCAAACTAAAAACATAAAGGTGAAATCGTATTTCAACTATAATTTCATTAAGTTCCACCACAACTACTAAACTAAATCATATCTAAACAACAAATAAATCATCAACAAGCAAGACCCAACAGATAATCTAACCCATATTCACAAAATCACACCCCAAGAATTGGGTTTTAGCTACATATGTAAAAGAGATAGAGATTAATACCAATATGAGTTTGCATTCAAATGGGTATGAAGATTTAAGTCATAAAACAAGCAAAGAGTGAAGAATCCAAGAGACCCAAACCCAAAATCTTGGAGTTGAAACCCTTTGAACCTTCAAGTTCTTCAAAACCCTCTCCAAACTTAGAACTCAAAATTCTATATTAAAAAATCTATATTAGAAAATCTGATACTAAACTACAACTCTTCAACGGATATTTATAGTTTTCAAAAATTTGTGCTGCAGCGGATCATTCGGCGTCGTTCAGCCCTTTGGTAGGTTTCATCACCGTCTTGCTCTATCCTCAGCATCATCGTGTTTGGATCATTGGGCGACATAGTAAAGCTGTGCAGAACTGCTCGGCGATATGCCGACTGATCCTTTTCACCACCGATTTGATCCTTTCCTTCAGAGCTCAGCTCACTGGAACAAAAGGTGAGGATGGGACCTGTTGGTGACACGCCGAATGGGTTCGGCGATTCTCAGGTCTTCATTTCTTCGATCTTTCAGCTACTTTTGTTCCTCTTTGCTAAGTAGTGTCCATGTTTTCCTGCAAACTTCAAATACCTGAAACTTAAGGGTTTTCATCCGATACTGAGACAAAAATATGCATTTGAGGAAACTAATTCTATCAAAATATAGCCCAAAATGAGTCCAATTTGTGGACTCATCACTCGCCAACCTAGTTGGCGAATTCCCCATTTAGCCTCTAGATCGCTTAGTGAACTGCCCCTTTTTGGAGCCTACTGGAAAATTAGGCGAGCCAATGGTGCACTTGGCGAATCGCCTAGTGCCCTTGGCGAGCCATGAGGGTCAAAGGGCGAGGTAAGTCAGGTAAGGTGTAGAATTAAGTCTAAACTTTAAGGGTGCTTAGTTCTTTTCCAAAGTTTAGTCCTTATTATTTTATTCCTTTCTTAGTATGTATATAACCTTTTAAGACTTGAAATTCCTTCAATTAAGTCACTTTTTAAGAAAACCCAAATCAAATCAAAAGAGTTCTTCCTCTCAATATTTCTCTCTCTAGAAGTTCCCAAAGAAGAAGAAGAAGAAGTGGGAGCTAGGGTTTTTGGATTCAAGAAGTTCTTCCTCAAATTTCTTGGGGATTCACAGGCAAGGTATGGCGATCCTTCATCTAGGGGTCCCTAGAAACAATTCAAAGTAATTTTCAATGTTTTCAAGTTCATGAAAAACCTAGGGTTTTACTCAATATCATGAGTTACTTATTCAAATGATTTCAAATGGTTATTAATGACATATTATGAACGTATTGGTGTTTAATTGGTGATTTATGATGAAAATACTCTATGAACCCTTGAATTCTCTCAATTCCTAAATTGTGCCTTTATGAAGTGGATTTGATGATTATGAAAGCTTATGAATGGAATATGTCTAAATTGCTTTGGGTTATTGAATTGTATCATTGTCCATGCCTTAATTATAGTAAATTATTGGTGTGTTGGTGATTTGAGATTCATGGACTTGAAGGCATAGTATGAGGAATTGAAGTATTATCATGATATCTTGTGTACGAATGTGAATCTAATGAAGTTAAGGTGATCATGTGTTGAATGTAATTGTGTTATTATGAAATACGATTGTTCAATTTGACAATTCTGAATATTGATGATGGAATGTGAAGGGTTCTTCATGGTAATGTATATCTTGAATTGGTAGGCTTATGCATCCTATTCTTGTATAAATGAAAGTAATGTGGATTTTTGTATTTTGAATTGGTAGGTTAAGGCACCCTTTCTTGTATTGATGAATGTGTATTGACTTGATGAATATGAATCGATAGGCCATTGGCGTTCCTTTCATAAATGAAAGATGAAGTATTCTAGGCTATGTCTTGAACCGGTAGACCTAGTATTAGTAGCCCTTCATGATAAGTCTAGGGACTAATGTGATGTTAAACCTTGAATTGGTAGACCTAGTGTAGGTGGCTCTTTCATATGTGAAATGATGAACCTTGTATCGGTAGACCCAATCTTGAAGGCACCCTTCTTGGAAGGTCAATGAGCTATCCTTAATGCACCATGAATCGATAGGCTTAGGACATTCCTTTCATGTGTAATGATGTGTCTTGGGTTGATTGGCCTATGGCATTCCTCTCAAGAACAATAATGAAATGTAAATTGACTACTCTATGGGAATGGAGGCTAAGCACCGAGTGGATATGGTAAGATGGAAACTCTCCCAATGTTAGGCTAGGGTTCTAATGAACATCTTTCTATCCCATAACTATGTGCCCACATAGTATTTTAGCCAATGGATTCCATCCAAGCTAAATGTACCTAGTTCTACCTTAGGCAAATAGGACACCTCTTTACGGTGTGGGGCCATACGACACCAGATTCCATGGTTAGCTCTCACGGTCTATGTCGGTTAATTCCTATTCCCATCATGTGAGATGTGCATTATGGTTTCTTGAGAAGTTCTATGAAGTGTGGGTGGTAGTATGGGATGCCATCCATGCATTGCACGAGTAGGCTTTGAGAGGGTCATGGTGAGTTCTCTAAGTCTTAATGACTACTGTATGAAAGTCCTCTTAATGAAACTAATGAAGAATGTTGACTTAATTGTCTAATGTGATTATGCATGCTATACTTGGGTTGTACTATGAGTTATTTTCCCTTGTCATGTCTTATAAAATGTTTATGTCTCTTATGTTTGAGTATTCTGTAAAGGTGAAAGGAATGGGTGGTAAGCTCATTTTTGGTGACCTTAATGTGGTACTTTAGTGTGTATGGTGGTATGGGACGATATCCATACATTGCACATGGTATAGCATGAGGGTTACTTGAGGTGAAGGTCTAAGGTGAAGGTAAACCTTTACATGTAATTATGTCCATATGTGATGTTATGACTTTTATGATGATTATACTTGTATTTGATGTCTTTTATGCTATTGTACATGATATTTCTAAAATGTGGCATAATGTATGATTTCCAACCAAAATGTCCCTTTTAAAGTATATTTTTGCATGGTCATCATAATTAGTACATTTTTGTATGATAGCCCATATTTCTCTTATTTTACTACAAGTGTAGGTTTTGGCAAGTGAGTTGCTTCTCTCTAGTTCAAGGCTTGGATTGAGTCCCTCCAAGACCAAGTGGTATGTCCTCATAGACCGAGGACAAGTACTTTTAGATGGTTCTTTTCTTTCATATAAAAGACTATTGTAAGACTTTTCGATTGTAAAGGGCTGTGACCCACCTTTAGTTTTCAAGACATTATTTAGATGGCCATGTGAGACTTTAGACTTCCGCTGTATTTTTAAATGAAGTTTTGTATGTTTGGATTTAAAAAAGTTTTTAATTCCACAATATTTCTATGTCAAATGCAATGAAGTGCTATGAGGCTTGTATGAGACCCCTTCGGGGTCAAGTACGCCGAGTCATATCTAGGGGCTAGCCTTGGGTCGTGCACATAGAAATGATTCTTAGGTTGAAAGGCTATTCTCACCTAATTGAATCAATGAGTAAAAGCTATCCTAATGAACTAACTTGGATTGATTGTCAAGGACATTCTTCCATGGGACATGAGTTAAGTAAGACTTAATAAGTATTCCGTGGGAATTATGCTTACCACCGAGTGGATATTGAAATGGGATGGAAGTCTTTTACGTTAGTTGAGTCTGGGCTTCCCATGTATGTCTCATGAGATGGAAACCTCCTACGATAGTTGAGTCCATGTTTCTAGTAGCAATCTAAGTATCCCATAACTATGTTCCCCCCATATGTTTTCTAGCTAGTGGATCCACCTAAGCTAAGAGTTCATGGTTCTACCTTAGGCAAGTAGAACAATTCTTTTCAGTGTGGGAGACACCCGATTATGTTTTAGCTCACATGGTCTCTATGTCGATTAAGGCTATTTTCGTACAAAAAGAACATGAATAATGAACTATGGTTACTCAAGAGACTTCGATTATGAGTTCAATGGTTTTTAAGATGATATTGACTTATGTTGTCCATGAATATGACTTATGACTTCTATTGTCTTATATGATGTTCAAACTTGGAAAATGAGATATTTTCAAATGAAATGTCCCTTTTTGCATGTTTTAATGTTTTTATGCATAACTACCATACTTGGTACATTTTTGTTCTAACCCCTCCTTTTCCTACTTTTTTTCCAAGTGTAGGGTCCAGTTCTCAAGGTGATCTATCTAGTTGCTAAATCTTAGACTTGTAAATCTTTCGAGCTTTTTGATGAGTCCTCATGGTTTGATGATGACTTTTCTCATGATGTAGTTTCCTTTATTGTATTTCCCTTTTTAGACATGTTGTATGGGCTAGGCCTTATTTGATTCAAGTATTGTAATAGATGGCTATATTGAGACAAGTCTAGACTTCCGCTTTACTTTATGAAAAATTTAAGACTTGAATGTGTTTTTACTCTTTATTGTTCTATTTTTATGTTATGATATTGTAAGCGACTTACATGGATCCTTATAAGGTTCTATGTGCCTTGTGACATTTAGAGGGTACCTTGGGTCATGACATTATTCTGATGTGCCTCCAGCTAGCACCGAAGGTGAGGTTAGAGCTGATGAGGTTGCTCTAGAGTCCGAGGCTAAGACTAATGAAACAACAGCTTGGTGTTCGTGAGTAAGCTATCTATGAAGATTTGCTTGACCTGGAGGGTGCGATGTTTGAGACTGCAAGGCAGGCATCGCTTCAGGATACTTCGATGGTGGGCTCCAGCGGAGCTAAGGATGATGTGATAATGGGCACTGATGCCCAGATAGATGGAGCGACAGACATGCAAACTTCACCCATGCTTAGCCTGGACGGATGACCTTTCCCCTCATGATGTCTATATGCAACTCATACCCAATGCACAACAGCATGTGATAATCAATCATGCAAACTCATTTTCTTTCAAAACACAAGTTTTCATGAACAAGCATAACATAAGGAAATCACGGAAACACATAAAACACATGATTCCAAAACAAAGGACAAACCAGGAGGAACTCATTAACTCAAGCTAGAATAGCAATTGAAGGAAAGATATGAGGATATCAAACATCATATTGGCCTCGACTTCCCAAGTAGCACCCTCAACTAACTGATTCCTCTAGAACACTCTCACGGAAGCTATTTCTTTAATTATCAACTTCTTACCTTACCGGTCCAAAATCTCTACCGGTAGTTCCTCATAAGAAAGATTCTCCTTAACTTAAAACCTTCTAAGGAAACTATGGATGTCAGATTACCCACACATTTCTTAAGCATAGAGACATGGAAAATCGGATGCACCGATGCCAACTCATTTGGCAGATCAAACTCATAAGACACCTTACCAACACGCCTCAAAATCTGATATGTGCCTATATATCGGGGACTAAGCTTCCCTTTCTTACCAAACCTCATTACACCCTTCATAGGTTAAATTATCAAGTAGATCGAATAGTGAACATCAAACTCTAGATCCCTTCTTCTCACATTGGCATATGACTTATGCCGACTTTGAGCCGTTTTAAACTCTTCTCTACTAAGTCGAACATTCTCTATGGCCTCTTTTACCGATTCGGGACCAATCAGGGAAACTTCACCCACCTCAAACCAACCTAGAGGAGATCTACACCTCCTACAATATAAGGCCTCAAATTGTGCCATATCAATACTCGAGTGATGGCTATTGTTATAATCAAACCCTATTAATTGAAAATGGTCATCCCAATTACCTTTAAAATCAATCACACAAGCTCTTAACACATCTTCCAAAGTTTGGATTGTATGCTCAACTTGCCCTTAGGTTTGGGGGTGACAGGGTGTCCTAAGTTTCACTTTAGTGCCTAGGCCCTTTTGGAATGTCTTCCAAAACTGAGTAGTGAATTAGATACCACAATCAAATATAATGGAAAAAGGCATTCCATGCAACTTTACCGTTTCTCTCAAGTACATCTTGGCATAGTCCTCCGCCGAATAGGAAATTTTGACAAGAAGGAAATGAGCCGATTTCGTCATCTGATCTACTATAACACAAATAGAATCATGTTGTCATCGGGTGGGAGGTAACCCAACAATATAGTCCATATTCAAATATTCCCACTTCCAAGTAGGATTGCTAATATATTTGGACAAACCTCGTGATTTCTGATGCTCAACCTTGACTTGTTTGCAATTTCGACATTTATCCACAAATCCCGCAATATCCTTCTTCATCCCATTTCACCTATAGACTTCCCATAAATTACGGTACATCTTGGTGGCTCTGGGTGAATTGAATACCGTAAATTATGGGCTTCTGTCAAAATCGGATCCCTTGTGTCATCCATATTTGGAACACTTAAACCACCTTTGTATCTAACTACACCATCTCCCCGTTGGGAGAAAGCCTCAACAAATTTCTTAAGCACCGCTTCCTTAAACTCTACAAAAATTTGATCAAGAAATGGCTTTTCTTTCACATCCTCCACAGAAGACTGTTCGGAACCATTGTGAACCATAACACCATCCTTGGTGGAGTACACTAGTTGAACACCTAATTGAACCTATCTATGAACATCTCGAACAAACTCTTTCTTTTTTTCTTCAATATGAGCAACACAACCGATAGATAACAATCTAAGAGCATCCACTACTACATTAGCTTTTCTAGGGTGATAAAGAACGTTCATGTCATAATCCTTCAATAATAAAGCCACCTTCTTTGGTGAAGGTTCAGATCTTTCTAATTAAACACATATTGCAAACCCTTGTGGTCGGTAAACACATCTACATGAATTCCACACAAATAGTGTCTTCAGATCATTAAGGGAAAAATAACCGCCGCTAATTCATGGTCGTGAGTAGGATAATTCTTCTCATGGATTTTAAGTTGCCTTGAGGCATAGGCAATAACTTTCCCATTTTGCATAAGCACATATCCTATCCTAATTCTCGAGGAATCACAATAAATCACAAAACCATTCATCCCTTTCGGTAAGGTCAATACACTACTAGAAATATGGCCAACGACAACAGTTAAAGTTATGTTGCTGTAGATAGGAATTCTATTGCTATAACCCTATTGGGATGGTTTCAGCAGCCCTCTCAACAAATCACGTTGCTGAAGCTCTGTTGCAATGATCTAGTGCAACAATTTGTAAAATGGTTGCGATAGAAGTTCTTATTGCAACAGTTTATACTTCTAATGTATAGCAACAGTTCTAACGCTCTAATGGGATGGTTTGTCAGACCGTTCCTATTAAGTAATTGGAACACCTATTTTGTCATCACAATGGTTCATACTTTAAAGTATTGCAACAGTTTTATGACATATTGGGACATTTTGTAACCGTCTTATAGTATCTTATGCAACACTTATAATTAGCATTGCATCACTTCTTACTTTAAAGTAGGGCAATAGTTCTTACCCCTGCTATGGTATTTAACAAACCGTTACTATAGTTTATTGTGCAACACTTTTTTATACATTAATTGCAACAAGTTTTTCTTGTCTATTGCAATGGTTATATTACCATTGGGACAGTTTTCTTCACTATTGTGTAAATTATATTTGGCTACTGATATATATAGCTATTCTAGGGCTATTGCAATCTACAATAAGAGTAATTTGAACAAAAGTTATAGGCAATAATACAACATAAAGCAATATATTATGCACACTATATATATATATATGTATATATATACATTCAAATTCAATGTAACGTCTAAGGTCAAGTAATATCGAATAAAGCAAAATACACAATAATTTTTTATCGTTCAAAAGGTTAATCATATGTTTTCAATGTCCAAAAAATAAAAGACTTCTAGAACACATGTTATGTGCCAAAGATATCAACTCAATCCTCCCAAGGAGTGCCTTCATTGTTTTCATCCCTTTGTTCACCTTCCCTTCCTACAAATGGTATTAAAATTAATTAGAAAATGATAATACTTGAAAAGCAACAATGCATTATGACAAAAATGTGCAGTGGCAAGAAATACAAAAGTAGAAAAAGTCCTTACTAAGGGATAAGAAGGAAGCAGAAACTAAACATTTCTACAAGATTTTAACTATTAGAGAATACGTCTAACTACGTATATACTAAAACTGATAAAAATGACAGAGACTGTCAGGCTTAAGAAATTAGTTTTTCATAAGATTCAGCGACACATCATGAAAGACAACAGCCGAGGAAAAAGTATAAATACAAATCATAAGAGAAAACTGATGTAATACACACCCACAAATACATATTTCTGTTAAGCAACAAAATCTGAATAAGCTTTTGATGGTCTAATCATCAATGGTGGTATCAATCTCCATGTGAGATTAATCCCGTCAAAGAGAAGTCTTGATAACGGGTAAACCATGTAAAAATTTATAAGATGTCCTAAAGGATGTTGTGACAAATCTAAGAAAAAAAAGTGCAATCTAAGAAATTTCGGTAGCACCAGGACAAGAGGTTACACATTGGAATTATATCCAACAAGAAATTCAAAATCAATTTGAAATTCAAGGATCTAAGTATAAAAAAACTTTAAAGTCATAAATAGTGAGAACTAGTAAATAGAACTATCAGAAACGTTAAACATGTGAACCTTAAAGGAATATTATTAATCTTAATATCGCGGCTCACTGCATAGTATGAGAAATATTTAACATGTGAACCATAACAATATATTATAAATCTCTTAAATACACTACATATGCAGAACCGAAAATACATCAACACCTATATTATGCTTGTACCTTCTCACAACGGATATGGCATAAACTATCCATCAAAAGAGGCAGCACAAGATGGTCTGAAGAGTTGGCATAGGCTAAAGAGCATGCTTCAAGAAAATCAATACAAGCAGAAGTGTACAGACTAACACTGGCAGAAAACAATATAATTCATTTTTCTAGAGAGTAATCACATTATATTTCATTTGTAGAACTAGTCTGATTTCCAGACGGGCAGATTTTATGCATAGACATGGATTCAACCACTTTCTCTGTTCTCTCAACAATAATAAAATTTAAAGATCCACGATTACTGCAATTACAAAAAATATACTTTAAATGAATTTGAGACAAAGATTTAGTGCAAAGTAATTTTAAGAAAAACCTTTATGAAACTTACAGTTTTGCTAGTATGTCTGCCCTAATCAATATCCTCCATTTCAGCCTAACAAAATTTATTCAAGTAAACAGAAATCACGGACAAAGAACAGGTCTAAAAATAAATTGCAAGTATGTTTTATTCGTACAATGGAGTCTTCATTTGAGTCTTTGTATGAACGTTCAGGGTGTCTTGTTCTTGTAACAAAAAATAGCTCCTTAAGTGATACATTACTTTCCTTTTTTTTTTTGTCTTTAGTCACATGAAAAAGTGATATTAAAATTCTATTTAAACTAAGAAATTAAGATTTGATAAAGAAGCAGAAAACATACCAGATTATTGCGGACTAAAGCAAAACTTATTTTGCCAGCAATGTGTGGTTTCATCCACTTCTTTCGATTCCTAGATTTGGTTTCATCCATTTTATGCAAATAAATAAAAAAATGAATCATCTCTAATAACTAACTAAACATATAAACCTCCACCGCAGATAGCATATTCATTAATTAAACAAAGAGAAAAAAATAAAAAAATAAGAAACCGATAACTCATTTCAATTTGGTTCGAGTGTTGTTCGCAATAGAGAAGTGAATAGAAGAGAGTAAATTAGAAAATGAAAAAAATAAGGTGCTAGCAACATCAATATCACAATAGAAATGGGAGAGAAAGAAGCTCCAACAGCCATGTCGCAATACAAAAGAGACACTGTGATTCTGAAATTAAATTTGCCTTGTGTTTATCACAACCCCAATATTTTATGAGTTCCTTAAGCTGACATTCTAGAACATAAGGAGGCCTTTTTTCCATTTTGGTATCTTCACTAGCATTTGGCTTATAGAATAATTCCTCTAATTCAAATTATGCCTTCTCCAAGCATATCCAATTACTTCTAAAGCTCATTTTCTCGCATCTTCAGGTATATCATATTTTTCCTAAAATTTGGTTTCATAAGGTTAGTAAAATATTCAAATTAATTTTAATAAATAATTGACATTAGTAACTTTAAACCTGTGTATATGTCCATATACCTCCAATCTAATATGTCTAGAGGGAAAATGGTCACATTTCTTGCCAAGGAAGCTGCTAAACTCTAAAATCACATCATTGGTTGGACCAAAAGGATTATTGTTGTTGTTCAGTAGGATCATCTTACACTCGTTTCTCACATGTACACTTTGCATTAGTGTTATACCTCTCTTGTTTTTTTGAGTGGAAGGGTCTGAAGCTATAGAAAATATAAGTAATTAGAAGCCATAAATAAGTTTAATAAGTTTCTAATCTATCTGTTCCTTGTCCTTCTGATTGTTCATTTGTTGGATGAGTACTTGTAGAATCCATTTGCAGTTGCTCCTCTGCAATTGGTTGCTCATCTACAATTGATTGCTCTTCTACACACTGTTCATTGGCTTCAACCTGTGGTGCTACTCGTTGTTGATTAGCAATTGGTTGTTCTTTCTCAATTGAATTTAGCAGATTTGTTTTCTCTAACCGCACAACCTGAAGAGTTTCTTATGTTTGCAAAAATGTTCGTCTTTGTTGTAACAAGGATGATAATGTCCTAGGTTTAGCATATGCCTTTTTTTTGGTAGTTTTGTTTTTTCTTGAAGTTCCTTGTTGACTCATAAATATCAAAATCTTTGTAAATTTAAGAGTAGACAAGTTAGAAATATTGGAAAAAAAATTACCAAATCTTAACACAATATTTTTGTTCTTCATGGCAGATTGTTAGTTGGTAATGAATCTACCAAATCTTTATCCATTTGTTCATATTTTTGTTCACCTTCTATTCATTTATTAATCAAAGACATATGTAATGAATCTAAATCAGAAAAACCGCATCTTGGCAATGCCATTGACACTTCTAGGCAACCTAAACTAACAAAGATAGGGTGTTTTTATTAAAAATAGTAGGACTGCTCAAGTTTCGATTATATTCAAGATCATGTTCAGAAAAATATTCATAACATAGATCTCTGAAATAGAATAGGTGTATTAAAGAATATCAATAAGTCTTAAATATAAAGAAGAGAATCAGAAGAGGACTTGATACTTTGTTGCTCCGCAGAGAAGTTAAAGTTCCTCGGAGGAATTGCAGAAAAATGTTGAATACTGAAAATAAATACGAGAAAAATTTAACAAATGGATGATCTGGAGGTAAAAATGCCCGATGACCCATGTAACACATCTTACGACTATGTTTGAGATATTGAGAGCAAGTACCATAATTACAAGTGGGGCATGTCCATCTCCCTTTGGTGCTCCATCCGTAGAGCGATGCTAGTGCTGGAAAATCACTTATTGTCCACATTAAAGCTGCACGTAATGAAAATGTTTGGTTAGTTACAACATCATATGTTTCCATTTCCATTTCCCACTTCCCACATTTCATTCAACTCGACAATTAGTGGTTGAAGGTACACATCTATATCCTTTCCCGGACACATTGGACCTCGAATGATCATTGACAACATCATATACTCTGGCATCATGCAAATCCATGGTGATAAATTATATTTCATTAACATAACAAGCCATGTGCTATGAGAAATACTCATGGTTAGGAATGAATTGATACCATACCTTGAAACACCAAATCTAACATTACGAGGATGATAGGAGAAGTCTGGGTGTAAGGAATCAAAATGCTTCCAAGCTTCTCCATCATCAAAGTGTCTACAATTCCCATGGTTAGAAAAAGTCTTGCATTCTAGATATAACTCTTGTTTTCCTTCCTCCACTAACTTAAAAAATTTCATTGCATCTTCAGATGGTCCTTTTCTCACTCCTTCATTCCTCGGCTCACCTTCTACATTTCTAAAAGTAGCGTGATGTAGTCCATCAATGTCATCTTGCATGTTTGATCTTTAATCATCAACGTTTTGTTGTGGTGTAGTATTTGATGAAAATCCTTATCCATGAAAAATCCAGTTTGTGTATCCACCACGAGCAAATCCAAAAGCAATCAAGTGATTCTCCACCACACTTCGATAATGCCAATAAGGATTTAAGCATTTTCTACGAGGGCATACTATTTCATTTCCTTGGGAAGCTCGTTAAATGCTTTATCAAGAAAAGCATTCACTCTACGTTCATATTCATTGGTGGATCATGGGAGATTAATCCAACTTTTATCACTTATATCCATTGGATATCCCTACACGACACAAGTAAAATATCAAACCAAGTATTCAAATTTTACAGTATCAAAACAAACCAATTTCAACTAAGAAATATACTACCTAACTTCGTAACAAGAACCTTAAAGTAGTACCCTATAAAATGTACCCTCCCTGTTTATACAGATCCAACTATGTGACAATGTTTATCTGACTAAGGGTTAAAAAACCCAAGTATACTATAATAAATTGCATGTTAGCAGATAGCAATGGAATGACACGACTAATAATCAAGATATGCAAGATAAACCAACAAAAAAAAGATTGACAAGCAACAAGCTAACCTGATCGATCTTATGAGATGTATAAAGCAAAAAGAGGTCATTTAGAACAATCATTGGAAAAAATAGAACATTTGGAATAAGACTTTACCTACGATGAAAGTATGATATTAATTCTATCCACAAGTTTTACAACAGTTGACTATACTGACCTATAATAGTAACAAACATCAATGCACATCAATAAGTCAATTACAAGATAAAAGAAATCATACTTAAAAATAAAGCTATAAAAAAGATATCTTAAATAAATAGCAAACAGGGCATATGCATCGTATTCATTATATTCGCAACTTATGAATTTTACTAGTGCAAGTATCAATATAACTTAAAAAATAAGAGATGCTTGTATAAATACACATTCTTAACTAAACGAAAAATAAAAGCATATTACACATATCAGATTTTGGAAAAACAAAGTATCATTTGATGACACATTGAAAAAGTGGAGATTTCAATTTGCATCTACATACTACTGTTGTCAATAGACTAGCACATGTTTTCTTAAAGTCTAATATGGCACAAACAATCCAGAAACATGTCTATGGACCAACTGGAATGATAATTTCAGAACTTCAATTAACTCAAGATACTATCGTAATTGTGGGAACCACAAGTAAATTATCATGTAAAGAAAATTTTGATGTAGTACGAACGATTATGATTTGGGAATAATAAATATAATAAGAAACACTTTGTTACATAGAGGAAAGATGTCAGTCAACAAATTAAATATCAAATCATGTATTCTGTAATTGTATTCATGAACAGGAGGAAATCATTGCAATATTTTTGTCACATAAGGACATTACAAAGAACTTCTTCTATTATGATGACAACTCAAGTATTTTCCAAAAGATTATAGGCTTTTGGAGTTGGTTCTAGCTTACCCAACAAAAATCATAAAGGACGTGTTCGATTACATATACTGTCAAGCTGACCAAACTAACGTTGATTTACAGTAACACAATATCAAAAAAGATCAAACTGATGTCGACTTAAAGTAACACAATATTGAAGCTGACAAAACTATAAAACATAACACTACATTCTATTACATATTAGAATTAAATGATAAAATAAAATTAGAACACTCCTTTCTGGCATTCGACTAATTTTACTGCCACTCTAGCAACAAATGTTTTTGATATAAAAAAAATGATCCACAATACAACAACTAAAATAGATCTTTTCAATACAAAAAAAAACAATTGTTTCAACTATAGAATAAAAATGAGCTATTATCCTAATAATAGAAAATTTTAGTATTGAAAGTAATGTGAATATCTAACTTCTCAAAAAAAGTCCTAACCCATAGTTTTCATAATAACCTTTAACAAATTTGAGGTACAAACTTTAAACACAAAAAAGATTAAACCAAAGACATAAAATAGAACAAACAACATCTATTTCATAGAAACCAATTCACGCATTTTAAAAACCCTTCAATGGTGTTGAAAAAGTTGAAGAGCAAAAGCTCTTTCAACAACCCATGAAAATATAGAGACAAGGGAAACTTAGAAAGAATAAATTAAATAGAATATCACACCTTTTGGTGATGATTAAGCTCTAGAGGAGCACCACAAGTCACTTGTGGAAGCTGTAGGAGATTACGTTTTCGTTACAAAAAAATCTCTTGTTTCTTTTCAGAGATGACCAAGACGAGTTGCAGGAGATGACGTTGTTGATACGAGCTATTGTAAGATATAATTTTGAAGGCAACCCACAAAGGTCAACTTCTTGGTTCTTTTTCAGAGATGACCTAGGAGAAACCCTTGATTTTTTCTCCAATGATATAACAAATTCCTCAATTTTGATTTCAAAACGACAACTAGAAGGCAAGGAATATGACAAGATGGGGGTAGACATAAATGATGCCTTTCCCGATGAACAGGTATTCACGGTAACCCTCAAACAATCTCCTTGGTATGCTGATTTTGCTAATTACGTGGTGTGTGGATTAATGCCGGAAGAACTGAACCTCTACCAACAAAAGAGGTTCTTTTTCAATGTTAAGAAGTACTTTTGGGATGAACCATATTTATTTAGAGAGTGTGTTGACCATATCATTAGGAGAAGTGTTCCAGAGGATGAAACCATTGATATTCTCCATGCTTGTCACACTTCACCGGTTGGGGGTCATCATGGTTGTGTACGTACAACTGCTAAAGTTCTTCAAAGTGGTTACTACTGGCCGTCCCTCTACAAAGATGCTCATGAGTTTATTAAGAAGGGCACTCAATGTCAGACACAAGGTGGAGTGTCTAAAACACAAGAGTTGCCTCTCACGCCCATTTTACAAGTCGAGCTATTTGATATTTGGGAAATAGATTTCATGGGTCCATTTGTGAATTCGTTTGGTAATAAGTACATTTTGGTGGTAGTAGATTATGTTTCTAAATGGGTGGAGGCTGTTGCACTACTGAACAATGAAGGGAGAAATGCTGTTCAATTCCTAAAATGATACATCTTTGCTAGATTTGGCACTCCTCTGCCTATTATTAGTGATGGCGGATCCCATTTTTGCAATAAGTTTTTTTTCATCCGTATTGAGCAAGTATTGAGTGAAACACAAAGTAGCAACTCCATACCATCACCAAACGAGTGGCCAAGTTGAAGTGTCGAATCGGGAGATCAAGACTATCGTGGCCAAGACAGTGAATGCAAATAGGACTGATTGGTCTCAGAAGCTTTATGATGCTCTATGGGCGTATCATACCGCATACAAAACACCAATTGGTATGTCTCCATATTAGCTAGTCTTCAGAAAATCTTGATATTTACCGGTTGAATTGGAACACAAAGCATTATGGGCAATGAAATCTCTAAATCTGGATTAGGCAAAGACTTCAAAAGAAAGAGTAGATCAACTGAATGTGTTGGAGGAATTCATGCTCCGGGCTTATGAAAGTTTAGATCATTACAAGAAAAAGATGAAGAAGTTGCATAATTCTAGAATCCTTAAGAGGGAGTTCAAAGTAGGAGATTGGGTGTTACTATATCATTCTTGACTCGGACTCTTTCCAGGAAAGCTCAAATCAAAATGGTCAAGTCCATTTAGATTAACACGAGTGTTCACAAATGGTTCCATTGAAGTCGAAGATAAAGAGGGACCTGCATTCAAAGTGAACAGACAACGCTTGAAGTTGTACTTTTTGCAAATGCCAAAAGATTTTTCTGATTGAGGTGGTGTATCTAGAAGATGCTTGAGTGCATTTCCACACCGTTCCATGAAATTAAATAAGGTGCTTCTTGGGAGGAAACCCAAGTGTTAGTATTTCAAATAATGTGCGTTGATTGTGCAGGTACAAGCAATTGTGTGAGGTGAAGCTACCATTGGCAGATTGCTGAATCTGTTCGGCGAACTCAACATAGTCCGCTTTCTAGACTTTGAAAATGGAGCTGAGATACTGGAACATTAGGCAGGGAAACAACATCACTCGGCGACTTGCTGAAGTGATTTGGTGACCCAACTCTCCCCGTCTTTCTGCCCCAGATCTGATAACCTGACCCAAGGGACCAATTCGGCGAGGTTGCAAGTCCATTATGCGAAGCGCCTACATGGTCGGTGAACTCCTTCAACTCCGCCTTTTTTCCCCCTTACTGAACGTGTTACATAATGGAAACAATGGCGATATCCAGATCATTGGGTGAATCGCCGAGTAGTTCGACGACTATTACAATCTTTCGCCAAATGGGCAACTAGTGAAGATTCCTTGTCACCTTTATCTGCGTGTTTATATACTAGTAGTTTGTCTTTATTTTTCATTTTTGGTATTTTATGTTCTCTACTCACATTAGGGACATGTTAAATGCTTTTGTTGGGTGTGTGTGTTTGGTCAGTGAGTCCCTTGCTCGTTCGAAAAGTTATTTATTTGAGTATGAGTTATGATCAATATCGATGACTTGAATAGTGCTCTTAATCGACCAAAAATTAATGTGCGGCTACGATGAGGCCAAATGAAGTTGCATAGACAATATGTGAATTTTTTGCATCTCATTGTGACTAGCTGGTTATCGAATGGAGTCTCTTGTAATGAACATTGCACACTAGTGAAAAAGTAGAGTCTCATTTGATATTGGTGCCAATGCCTTGTGTGATGATCTTACGGTGAACCTTGTATGACGACACCTAGAATTTGCCTAGTTGGTCCGGTTGACTAAGTGATGCAAGCTCTTGAAATGATCTTAGACAACAACTTTGAAGAGTTTAACAATTTGATAATATACCTCTTTTGTGGACAATCTTGTGAGTATGTGAATTTTTCTTGAACCTCCTTTGAACCTTACCCTTTCTTGGAAGAAACTTGATGCAATTGTAACCCCTCTTTATCCATTCACCCATAATCCTCATGAAGTGTGGTCTGTTTGAATAGCCAACTTAGGCCAAAAGCCTAAGTTGGGTGTGTGGTGAAAAGAGAAGGTAAATCAAGAAGTGTGAAGAAGTCCCCCTTTATTCATGGTCTTGAAAAAGATGGAACCCCTCCATATAAAAAAAGAAAAGAAGAAAGAAAAAGAAAAAGAATGAAAAAGTTGTGAAATGCGAAAGAAATTAGGTGTTCGGTATTCCATTGAAAGTGAATAATGGGGTGAAGTTTGAGCACGAGTGAAAATGTTGAAGAAAAGAAAAGAAAGTGATGTTCATACAACATTTCATGAGGATAGCAACCACTGAGCCTAAATGACCATACCTTTCCATTGAGCCCTTTTACAAGCCTTATAAAGACCTAATTGATCTTGAGTGAGCTGAAGTGAATATTGATTGGAAAATAAGGGCAAACCTATTGGTGAAGTCATGTCCGCGTTTATCTTTGTGAGTGTGAGAGTTGTATGTGATTTCGGAACTATAATTTGTTGAACAATCGTGTGTGAATTTGGAATCATTCTTTTGTGAGGGAATTTGAGTATTTTTGTTGAGCTTGAACTTACATCTGAAGAAAGTATTGTGAAGATGAGAATCTTTGATGATGGTGAGCCACAACTTGAATCTTTGAGTGCATAATTGATCCTTGCATAAGTAAGCTGAGTCTTGTTGTGTACATTCATGATACTAAAGGGCGCATCCCGGAATGGAACAATGATCCCGATTTGGATCGCCTAAATTTACAGTAGCTGGACAAAGAAAATGTGAAGAAAGAAGGTGAAAGGCTAGGACGATAGGCGAGTCGCCGAACGGGTCAGCGAAGCCTGACTTTCCTCGCTGAATGTCCCAAAAAGTCACACCTCAAATTAGTATAAATTAATTTGTGGAAGAGAGAGAAAGAATTCTTAAATTGTGAGGAACAGAAGATAGAGAGCCAAAACACTGTCATTGTTGATTTCAAGTTATTTTAGCAAGGTTTTTCATTTCGATTTTGTAATAGAGAAGATATTAGTCAATTTTAACTTTCAAATTTCATTTACCCAGGTATGGAAAACATGACAGGTATTGAATTTCATCTTCTTACTATGATTGGCTAAAACCCTAATCTTGGGGGTTTGACAATGTGACCAATTGTTAGATTTGACTAAATGGGTGTTATCAATTAGTGAGTTTTGGTGTTAATTCGAAGTGAGTCTAAATTATTACTGTGGTTTAACTTCATTATTGCATGTTTAGTGTAATATAGTTCAAAGTTTTGTGCTTGCTCGAGAGAGAAGTACAGAGCCAACGTATTATTTTGGCATCCTTAGTAGTAGGTTATGACGGTTTTAGCTTTAGAAAGTAAAACTCAAGATTCATCCTTTGTATCTAGCTCGAAAGAGTAGATTTGATGAGAAAGTGCGTTGGTCGTCTTATGGATCGTGTTGAGGTTCGAGAGAGTTGAGCGGAAAGAAAGTAATTGTTCGTGAGAAAATTGCTTTACTTAAATTCCATTCTACCCACGACGAATTCACATTGTTGGTAATGATGTACACCCGTTAATTTGAATTCGGCAGTTGGTTAGTCAATCCCCCAAGTGTTATCTAGTTATTTGATTGATCCTGGTTGATTGTTGAAGTGGGTTGGTAACAACATCCTGGAATTTGACTTCTAGACTCTTAAGTGTCGCGTTTGTTCAGCTGCTAAGATCACCGTCATACTTTCATATTTGAATTCAAAAGAAAGCTACTCTCTATGGGATCAAACCCAACACATTTGGTTGGGTTATATACTGACTAACGACCATTGACACTTAGAATTGGATGAAATGTCTTTGAAACGTTAATCAGTAGGCAATTTGGACATTTGGCCACAAATCCTGCAATATTCATCATCATCCCATTCCACCAATGGATTTCCCGCAGATCACAACACATCTTAGTGGCTCCCAGGTGAATATAATACCGAGAACTATGAGCTTCTGTAAAAAGTTGTTCCCTTAAGTCCTCAACATTCGGAACACATAAGTGACCTAGGTATCTAAGTATCCCATTTTCCCTTAGGGAGAAAGCCTCAACGGACTTTCTAAGTACCTCTTCTTTAAATTCTACCAAAGTTGGATCAAGACATTTTGCTTTAATATCCGCCACAATAGACGATTCCGACTCTTTATGAACCATAACACCACCCTTGGTGGAGTCTACCAATTGAACACCCAATCGGGCTAAGCTATGGGTGTCCCTTGCTAATTATTTTCTATCATTATCAATATGTACATCACTACCCATTGATAGTCGACTAAGGCATCCGCTATTATATTCACCTTACCAGGGTGATAAAGAACATTCATATCATAGTCCTTCAATAATTCGATCCACCTTCTTTGGCGAAGATTCAGATCCTTTTGAGTAAACACATATTTTAAACTATTATGGTCGATGAAAACATCCACATGGACTCCATACAAATAATGCCTCCAAATCTTCAAGGCAAATACCACCGTCGCTAATTCAAGGTCGTGGCTAGGATAGTTCTTGTCATGAACCTCAAGTTTTCTTGAAGTAAAGGCAATCACCTTACCGTTTTCCATAAGCACACATCCCAACCCAACTCAATAGGCGTCACAATATACCACTAAGCCATTCGTACCTTCTAGTAAAGTCAACACCGGAGCGGAAGTAAGATTATCTTTCAACTGTTGAAAACTTTTCTCACATGCTTCCAACCATATAAACTTAGCTGTCTTTTGAGTCAAAGTCGTTAATGGAGAGGCAATCATAGAGAACCCCTCAAAAAATCTTTGATAATAACCGGCCAAACCCAAGAAGCTTCGAATATTTATCAGTGATAGAGGGCTAGGCCAACTCTTGACCGCATCCATCTTAATTGTATCCACCTCAATACCCTTGCTTGAAACTATATGACCAAGGAAAAATATGGACCTTAACCAAAATCTACATTTGCTAAACTTTGCATAAAGTTGTTGGTCCTTGAGAATTTTGAATACATTCCTCAAATGATCAATAAGCTCATTCTCACTTCTCGAATAGATCAAAATATCATCAATAACTACAATCACAAAAAATGCAAGATATTGTGAGAAAATTCTATTCATCAAGTCCATCAATGCCGTCAGAGCATTAGTAAAACCAAAAGACATAACTAAGAACTCATAATGACCATATCGCATTCTAAAATCCATTTTCGGAATATCCTCTTCTTTCACCCTTAATTGGTGATAGCCTGACAGGAGATCACTTTTGGAGAAATAACTTGCCCCTTGAAGTTGATCAAACAAATCATCTATTTTTGGAAGAGGATACTTGTTCTTAATGGCAACCTTGTTGAATTGTCAATAGTCGTTACACATACGAAGATATCCATCTTTCCTTCTAACAAACAAAACTGGAGCACCCCATGGAGAGATACTTGGTCGGATGAAACCCTTATCCAACAAATCTCTGAACTACACTTTCAACTCCTTAAGTTTCGCTAGAGCCACTCTATAAGAAGGAATAGAAATAGGTTGCGTATCTAGGAGAAAGTTAATACCAAAGTCTATTTCCCTTTTGGAAGGAATACCGGGTAGATCATCAGAGAACACATCCGAAAACTCATTTACTACGGGGACCGACTCAAGAATAGGTGTTTCGGAATCCATATCCCTCACCCAAACTAAATGGTAAATAAAACCCTTAGAAATCATTTTCCTAGCTTTAAGGTAAGAAATAAATCGACCTCTAGGCATAGATTTCCCCCTCTTCTGCTCTAGGATAGACTCATTTGGGAATTGAAAATTGACTACACGAGTCCTACAATCAATAGAGGCATAACAAGAGTGCAACTAATCCATACCAACGATAACATCAAAATCTAGCATATCAAAGTCTATCAAGTAAACAAGAGTAACTTAATGGGATAGGGAAACGAGACATCTTCTATAGACCCCTTAGACACCACAAAATCACCTATAGGGGTAGAGACATAAAAATGCTCTAATAACACATCGGGGAGCACATCAAACCTCATGGACACATATGGTGTCACAAATTACAATGTGGCACCGGGATCAAGTAAAGCATACACATCTAATTGAAAACATTTTAACATACCGGTAATTTTTTTAGGGGATCTCTCTTGGTCACCTCTAGTTTAGAGAGCATAAAATCTGTTTTGCTTAAGAACACTTGCACCGGAATCACTTGGACCAGATGAAGGATAAAGTTGAGATCTACGACGAGTATCTCCCTCATTCTTATCAATGGAAGGACAATTCGTTATCTTGTGATCCACCTTTCCACACCCAAAGCAGGCATTGGAGCCCGCTAGACACTTACCCTCATGATTCCTTCCACATTTAGCACAAGTAGGCATCAAGGACCTACTACCATCACCTTGAGGTTTAGAGTTAGACACCCTTTCAGTTTTAGACCTTAGAGGAGCATTTGAAGACTTTTGCCGGAACGTTGAACGACTCCATCCACCTACCTAGAATGTGAAAAGTTACTAGCATCCGTTATTTCCCTTTTTGCCTCGCTGGATCTTTCCTTTAGCTATTCCTCTTCAATCTGATGGGCATGCACCATAAGACGAGAAATGTCCATGTCATGGACGAGCATAGTGTTGCGGCATTCTTTGACCACCATGTTGAACACACCCAATACAACTCACTCATATTATCCCTACGATCCGCCATAATAAAAGGAGCGAATTTGGAAAGTGAACCTCAACGCATACTCCTTGATACTCACATTTCCTTGCCTAAGGTTTATGAGCTTAAGTACTTTGGCCTCTCTCATCTCAAGAAGGAAAAATCTATCAAGAAAAGCACTTTAAAACCTTTCCCATTCTGTGGGACCCGCTCCTTTCGGTGTTGCCTCTATCCATTGATGGAACTAAATCTAAGCAAACCCGTTGAGTTAATAAGCGGCCAATTCCGCCTTTTCTACTGGAGTCACTCCCATAATAGCAAGTATCTTATAGATCGCATCAATAAACTCTTGAGGATATTCCAAAACTTTCGACCCATATAATTCCAGAAGGTTCATCCCTGTAAAGTCAATCACTTTTGCCGCCGCCGTATCCACATTTGGGTTCACGGGAGCTACTACCTCTCTATTCACTTGTGCCTTCATGGCTTGAGCCAACACTTGAATAGCCGACCTAAAATCCGCATTTGTCACATTCTCTGCCAAAGGATCAATCAGAGCTTGAGGAGGAACTTCTTGCCCCACATTGTCTCCCTTATTCCTTCTAGCATTAGCCCTTATAGTTGTCACATCCTAAAAACCATCGGGAAAGGATTAGGAGGAAGACTTTATAGAGTTAAACTCGATGGAACGACTTAGAGAATGAAGAAGTGAAGTTTCCTAAACATCTAATAGCCTCTCATTCATAAATGTGGCACGGTTCACACTTACGAACAAGACTCTACAAGACGTGGCTTGAGACATTGTAGAACCATTCTAAACCTTGTGCTCTAATACCGAATCGACCCAGGGTACCCCATAGATGTAAGAAGGTGTATAAGACTCCGAGAGTCTTCATACAAGCCACTTAGCATATCATAAAATAAAGTAATAGAAAATGGTGCAGAAATTTAAAACATTTCAATACAATTAAAGTCATTCATAAAACGAACGAAAGTATAATGCACTTGTCTCAAACCATCTAAACATGAACAATAGAATATTCTTGGGTCACAACATACAATAGTCCAAACACAAAAGAAAGACTTAAAGGAAAAAGGGTGGTCCAATCCTCGAATGCTATGAGGACTCACCAAATCTTGATTCCTTGATCAACTATGAACCTAGCCACGAGTGTGAGAATCGATGTCGCCAGACCCTACATTTTGATAAGAAATGTAGGCAAGAGTATGCATTAGTACAAAGATGTACTAAATATGATAGCTAGCAAGAACAACATATAAATAATGGTTAGTCGATATAAACCATAAGCATAATCAAGCATATAAATCATCATCATAATAAAGGAGGAATACTTCTCAAGAAACCTCTACTTAACCTTACTCAAGACTTGGGTCATCAACCTCTAGTCATGCTTACATCATGGAAGGCCTATCAAGAAACACTCCTAACTAATCATCTTCATAACAAAATCACATTATTAATACTTAGTTTTGAATACATGGGGATTTGCCTCCTAGCCTAGTTTACAAGGGCTAATCGGTATTCGCCTCTTGCCTTACTTACTTTAAGATCATGGGTAGTCGCCTCTACAATTACATCATATGACACGGGTACTCTCCTCCACATCATTTGATAAGGATCGTGGGTACTCACCTCCATGTCCATTCATCATGATAGAAACATAGGGAATCACCTCTTGTTCAAGTATAAGGAGTATGGGAAATCACCTCACATCCTTCTCATAAGTAGGTCAAGGTTAGTCACCTCTAGCCTCATCATTCACATAGTCTTTTATTCTAGATTCATTTAAGGTGAGCATTCCTTTAAACCTAGAATTATTCATGTGAGTAAACCTTTCACATTCTGTAACACCCAGAAAATTGATAGGTGAAACTAGAGCCTAACGTATGAACCTTATAAGTTTATGTATAAATTGGAGATATAAAAGGGTCCAAAAATTTGGCTAAGTATAAATTTAAGGGAGGGTTCAAGGAAGGCGAAAAGATTCACCTTCCTTAGAAGCTTCCTTGAACCAATGCCTTAGCCAATTTTGACTAAGTATATTTTCAAGAGACGGTTCAAGGAAGGTAAAAGCCTTCACCACCCTTAGAAGCTTCCTTGAACCAATGCCTTAGGTTTTTTAAGGCAACCCACGTGAGGGTTTAAGGACCAGGTGGGGGGACCACCACGCGTAGGGGCTGCCTTAACACATGGGCAGTGCACGTGTGCAAGTGGGGGCCCACTGCCGTGTACTCCCTTGTAGACTTATGCCTTAGCTATAAAAAGCTAAAGGCAAGTCCAAGGGAGGGTTTAAGGAAGGTACATCAATTCAAGGGCCTTAAAATCTCCCTTGGTAATTACCTTAGTTTCATTAGGGCAATCCAAGAGAGGCATAAAAAAGGGTAATTTCATAATTTCCCTTTTAGTCCAAATTAAACGGGTATAGTCTATATTAATTTTAAATAAATATATATATGGTATAAATATGCCTTTTGAATACACCCATGGATATGCCTTAGCTTTAAAAAGCCAAAGGCAAAGTCCAAGGGAGGGTCCAAGGCTAGTGGACCACTTCAAGGACCTTAAATGCTTCCTTAAACATTTCCTTAGTTTTTTTTGGCTAAGTTCATATGTGCAGGGGCGTTTTCGTAAATATTATTTTTTTAGTTAAATTAGAAATTGGGTATATTTTATATTATTTCTAAATAACTATATAAGGGATTTTATATTAAAATATCCCCAAAATTAATCACTTTCTCAAACACCTACTTCAAAATAAAAAGTTCATCTCTTCTCCAATATTTCTCTCTCCACAAGTTCCTCCATTGAAGAACACCAAACGCTTCAAGATTAGTGTTCAAGCTCCAAGGTTTTCATTCCAATTTCGTGGAAAAGCTTCAATTAAGGTATGGAAAACTTCATTCATGGAATTTCTTTCTCCATGAAGCCCTTCAACACTAATTTTTGAAATTGGGAATTTGTTCAAAAACTAGGGTTTTGATTCTAGCCATGGGTTCTTCTTGAAAACGATTTCTTTATGTTAATTATCCTATATTATGATGAATTTAAAGTTTATTGAGGGTTTTTATTGTGAAATTCCCCATGAACCCATGTGCTTCCCCATGACCCCAACTATATGAAATTGAGATGGGTTTGTTCATGCAATGTGAATACTTAGAATAGTATCTATATTAATTTAGTCAATTAGTCTTGTTTGATTCATGCTTAAATAATTCTAAGTGTGATTGCAAGACATGATCTATGACTCTTGAAGGGTAAATTGTAAGTGTTGAATCTTGAAGTATAGCCTTGAAGGCAATGTATGAAGGTACTCTATGTTTAAGATTCTTATATATGACTGGACTGATCCACTTGAAAGGTGGAGGTTCTTACTTTTCATGTATTTATGTATGAAGTTATGTTCCACTTGAATGGTGAAGATCCAATGACTAATGTGTTATTTATGGTATTGTTGAAAGACTAGTTTCCTTTACTACTACACATGATTATGTATGAATTGTCTTGGATGAATATATGATGATTCTGAGGTGAAAGGTAGTTCTCACCATGTTGAATCAATGAGCTATGTTATGAGTTGGGTTGAATGAAGGATAATGCACTCCTTCACATATGAAATTGTAATTCACCTTAACTATGTATAAGTTGGAGAATAATGCTTAACATCGAGCGGATATGGGAAATAAGGTAGAGACTCTCCCGCTAGTTTTAGGCCGGGTCTTCTACATATTTTCTCATGAGATGGAAACTCTCCCGCTAGAAAAATAGGCCGGGTTTCTAGAAGCAATCTCCCTATCCCATAACTATGTGCCCGCATAGGTATTAGCTAGTGGATCCACATTATAGCTATATATGTCTAGTTCTACCTTAGGCAAGTAGGACACCTTTTTTTGGTGTGGGGTTATATGACACCGGATTCCATGTAGCTCACATGGTCTATGTCGGTTAATTCACTTCTCCCTATGTAATAAGATAATGAATATAACTTGAACTATACTTGTGATTTCTTGATAAGTTTACTTAGTAGGAGTGGGGGTACGGGACTTCACCTTTATATTGCACAAGTAAGCTTTGAGAGAAATTGTGGGTTGGTTCATTATGCTATGGTAAGACATGAAGGTATGATATATTTTGATTGGATTGTTGTTATGGTATGAATCTCCTTATGTATATGTAATGAGTATGATTATCCCTATATGATACGAATATGAATTATGATAAGAACATGAGTTAGGTACTATGGTTCCTCCAGAAGTTCTACTTAGTATGGATGGGGGTATGGGACTACATTCATGCATTGCACAAGTAGAATTTGAGAGTGGGCATGGTATGTCTCTCCTATGATATGATGATTATGAATGTATGCTTTATTATGAATATGAACATGGACTATACTAATGACTTCCTAATGAGCTTTACTTAGTGTGAGTGGGAGTATGGGACTTCGCTTGTACATTGCACAAGTAGACTTATAAATGGGTTATAGTGTGGTTTCCTTATGCCATGAAGATATATGAATTATGTATGCATGATATGGATTGTTGCTATGAGTGACTTTATTTATTATAAGATATGAGTATGAATGTCTCCTTGTTTATGAATGTTGGCTATGAAAAAGGTCAAGGTATGTTATGCATGATCATGGTGGTCTAGAAGTAATACTTAGTGTAGATAGGATTATGGGATCCTATCTATGCATTGAACAAGTAGATCTCAAGGTTACTTATGTAATGGTTTTATTATGATGATATGATCTTGGCATTGAATTATATATGTGAGCTATGTCTTGTGAAGATTGGAGTATGCATTATGTTGTGTTGGAGACTATACTTGTGACTATGATGATATCCTCTATGTTATGATGAAGTGTGTATGGTTTGTCTTATGAGCTACATTCTCTAACTATTTCAAAGATGATGTTCAAAAATGGCATATAGCATGGTTTCAAACAAAATGTCCCTTTTAAGCATGTTTTAAATGTTTTTATGCATGGCCACCATACTTAGTACATTTTGTGCTAACCCATATTTCTGTGTTTTCTACAAATGTAGGGATTGATCCTTGGTGGTGGTATTCTTGGTTCAAGCTTGGATTAGTTAGTTTCCCCAAGCTTAGTTGGTGAGTCCTCAAGCTTCGAGGACAAGTAGTTTACTTTGAGTTTCTTTTAGTAAGTCCATTTAGAAACTATTGTAAGGGCATTGTCCCTATTCAATTGTATTAGATGGTCAAATGAGACAATGTCTAGACTCCCGTTTATTTTATAAAATGACTTCGATTGTAAAGAAAAAGTTTTAATTTTCCCACATTATTCTATGTCTTTATGAGATGATTATACTAAGGGCTTGTACGAGACCCCTTTGGGGGTCAGGTACGCCGTGTTACTTCTAGGGGGTAACCCCGGGTTGTGACACATTCAAACAATCATGCTTGGCAATTCATGGTGGGACGTATCCCTTCCACACTTCAACATCAACAATCAAAAATTCATATTCTAGGCTTTACTCTCAAAGCACTATATCTCATGATCATCAGATGTGCTCTAATCCCAAGCAACTAACATCATAATTAATCAATCAAATAAGTAGATATATAAACCCACAAAATTTCCCTTCATGACATCAACCAAATTTTATCAATTCAAGGTTAGAATCATGGAATACACATGGGTACATGAAATTTAATCCAAAAAACGTGTAATCCTATAAATCCAATCATAAACAATTATAAGCTACTCAATTATATGAACATTCATCATAACCCACAACATTGGAAGAAACCCAAACTGGAATTGGGGATTTAGACTTCACAATTGGGTAATTCTAGGATACTCTATAGGAGGAAGAATCCCATGGATTAAAAGCCATCAAACCTTAGTCACAAAGCCCACAAAAGCTTGAAGATTAGGAGACTTGATATTGACCTAGCTTCAACCTCTTCCTTCTTTTTCTACCTTCTAGAGAGAGAATATTTGATAGAGAGTTTGGGTTTTCTTTTTGCGATTTCAGAGAATGACTTGAATGGAAGATTTTGGGCATTAAAAATACTTATATACGTGTTCTAGACGTAGTAAAAAAGACACCACATTGATTTAATTAAAACTATAAAAGACCCATAAGCCTCTAAAATAACCGTCCAGTCACGAACCACAGATCCCTGACAGACGGACCGTCGATGGACACATGGTCCGTCACTAGATACTGAGATTTTAGCCAATCGATAGCCACTAGACCATAGGGTGTGGACCCACCGATGGTGAGTAGGTTCCACCGTGGTCCATTCCTTGACCAATTTAGGTGACCATCTCCACGGCCCCACCTACTACTCATGCTCGACCAATATCTCGTGGTTGGGCCCTCGTGGATGGCACCTGTAAGTCTTGAAAAGCTTCTATGTTCCCTCTTTTGAATCTTGGGTGTTAGAATCTATCTTTCAACTATTGGAAACTCTTTTTCACATGCTTCAGACCATATGAACTTAGCCTTGTTTTGAGTCAAAGCCCTCAAAGGAGAGACAATTGAAGAGAAACCCTCAATAAACCTTCTATAGGAACCGGCTAAACCCAAGAAACTTCTAATATCTGAAAGAATTAAAGTTCTAGGCCAATTTTTGACCGCATCCGTTTATACTCTTACTCGAAACAATATGAACAAGGAAAGCTACAGACCTTAACCAAATTCACATTTGATATACTTTGCAAAAAGTTGTTGGTCCTTATGAATTTGCAACACGATCTACAAATGATTAATATGATCATTCTCACTCCTTGAATAGATCAAAATATCATCAATGAACATAATCACAAACATGTCAAGGTATTTTCTAAACACCTTATTCATAAAGTCCATAAAAACCGCTGGAGCATTAGTCAACCCAAACGACATTACTAGAAATTCATAGTGACTATACCGAGTTCAAAAAGCCATCTTCAGAATGTCATCATATTTTACCCTCAAATTGGTGATAACCCGATCGGAGATCAATCTTAGAGAAATAACTTCCTCATTGAAGTTGGTTAAGTAAATCTTCTATCCTTGAAAGAGCATACATATTCTTAATGGTCAATTTGTTAAACTATCCATAATCAATACACATACGAAGAGAACTGTTTTTCTTTCTAACAATCAATACTGGAACACCTCATGGAGAGATACTCGGTCAAAAGAAACCCTTATCCAACAAATCTTTCAATTGAACTTTGAACTCCTTAAGTTCTGATAGAGCCATACGAGAAGGATGAATAGAAATAGGTTGCGTATCTGGGAGAAAGATAATATCGAAGTCTATTTCCTGCCTAGGAGAAATACCGGCTAAATCATATGGGAAAACTTTCGGAAACTCATTAATAATGGGGACTAACTTAAGAGTGGGGGTTTCAGAATCTACATCCCTTACCCTAACTAGATGGTAAAAGCAACCCTTAGAAATTATTTTTCTAGCTTTAAGATAAGAAACAAACTGACCCTTAGGCATAAAATCCCCACCCCCTTCCACTCTAGGATAGGCTCATTCAGAAACTTAAACTTGACTACACGGGTTCTACAATCGATAGAAGCATAACATGAGTGAAGCCTATCCATACCCAGAATAATGTCAAAATCTAGAATATTGAGCTCTACCAAGTCAACAAGAGTAACTCTATGGGACAAGGAAATGGAACACTTTCTATAGACCCTCTTAGCCACAATAGAATCACCAACAGAATACAGACATAAAATGGTTCTAACAACACGTCTGGAAGAACATCAAACCTCATAGCCACATATGGCTTTAAAATATACAAGGTTGCACTAGGATAAAGCAAAACATAAACATCAAGTTGGAAAACGTTTAACATATCGGTAACCTTATTGGGAGAACCCTCTTGTTCACCACGAGTCTGAAGTACATAGAAGTGGTTTTTCTTAGGATCATTGGAACACAAATAACTATTAGTAGCTTGCTTTCCCTCTCTTCCTTTAGCCGTAAGCATCGGCAAATCCCTCATTTTGTGACCACTTTTACCACAACCAAAGCAACCATCCGTGTCAGCTGGGTATTTACCCTCCTGCTTCCTTCCTCACTTTCTACAAGTAGACCTAAGCAATGAAGATTCACTACATTTACTCCTTGAGGCTTAGTGTTAGAAACCCTATCTTGGTTGAACTTAGGAGGAGCATTGGAGGAACATTGACCAGAAAACCGTTGTGGGAATCTAGGACGACCTTGTCCATCATACCTTGCATGTGAAAAATTACCATCACCGGTCTTGGCCCTTTTTACTTCTTTAGACTTTTCCTTATGTTTCTCCTCCTTAATTTTATGTGCATGTACCATTAGAAGAGAGATGTCCATGTCATCAATGAGCATGGAAATTAGGAACTCTTTAACTTCCATTTCGAACATACCCAAAACAAACTTACTTATCTTAGACCTTGAATCGGCAACTATCGTTGGAACATACCTACACAATTGAGTGAACTTTAGAGCATATTCCCTCAAACTCATACTTCCTTGTCGAAGGTTAATGTACTCAAGCACCTTGGCTTTCCTCATCTCAAGGGGAAATAGCCTATCAAGAAAAGTGGCTTTAAACTTCTCCCAATAAAGAGGACCCGCCTCTTCCGGTCTCCCTTCCTTCCATTGGTTATACCATATTTGAGTCACACCTTTTACTTGACAAGCGGCCAACTCCACCTTTTCCACCGGCGTAACTACCATAATCATCAAAACCTTATAGACCTCATCAATAAACTTTTGAGGATCTTCCTAAACCTTAGAACCATGAAACTCCGGAGGATTTATCCTTGTGAAGTCCCTAACTCTTGAAGTCGTCGTACCCATATTTGGGTTCACGCGAACCACTACCTCCCAATCAGCTTGGGCCATCATGGCTTGAGCCAGCACTTGAAAAGCAGCCCTAAACTCTGCATTAGATACTTTCTCGGCCAAAGGATCCACCAGAACTTGAGGAGCTTAGGCAGGAGTTTCTTGTTCCAGATTCTTCCTCACATTTCTTCTAGTTTAAGCTCTCCAAGTAGCCATATCTTTAAGAAAATAGGATAAGGATTAGGAGAGAGACCTTTTAGAGGTAAACTTTATCGCACGACTTAAGTGTAATGAAAAATGTGGAGCTTCCTAATCATCTTGTAGCCTCTCGTTCATAAATATGGTGTGCTTCACACTTATGAACAATACTCTACTAGACATGACTTATAAGACATCCTATGATCATTCTAAACCTTCTGCTTTGATACCATGTTTGTCACGACGCAGGGGTATGTAACACCCCGGATTCGAAAAAGGGAATATAGTAGCTTTTCAGGACTTACAGGTGCCATCCACGAGGGCCTAATAACGGGCCGTGGGTCGAACCATGAGCCGTAGGTGGGGCCAATGAGAGGGAGACTTAAAGTTATCCAGGAATGGACCACAGTGGGACCTACAGAGCATTTCTAGATCCACGCTTCGTAGTCCAGCAACTATAGGTCCCAAGGCCATGAACTAGTCTCTGACCACCAAACCACGGTCGGGGTTTCGTAGGTCAGGAGCTGGTAGTTATTTTGGGGGCACTTGGGTCTTTTCCGATTTTAGTTAAATTGAAATGGTGTCCTCTTACCCAATTCTAGACCACTTATATAAGTATGTTTTACCCCCAAAATCCCCCAATTAAGTCAGTCTCTCAAATCCCAAAATGAAACCCCAAACTCTCTCTCAAATATTCTCTTTCTAGAATCTAGATAAAGAAGGAAGAGATTAAAGCTAGGTCAAGATTAAGTCTCCCAATATTGAAGCTTTAGTGGCCTTTGTGACTATGGTATGATGGCTTTTCATCTATGTGATTCTTTCTCCCACGGTGTCCCCTAAAATTCCCTAATTGTGAAGTCTAAATCCCCAATTGTAGTTAGGGTTTCTTCTAATGTTATGGGTTATGATGAATGCTGATTTAAATGAGTGGATTATGATTGTTTATGATTGAATTGATTGAATTTCATGTATTTAGGATGAAATTATATTTACACATGCCTATTCCATGATTCTAACCTAGAATTTTTAAATTGGGTTTATGCGTTAAAGGAATACTTCACGGGTTTAGATATCTTCTTATAGGATTGATGTATTATGATGTTAATTGGTTGAGATTAGAGCACAGACTATGATCATAAGATGTAGTGCTCTGAGAGTAAATCCTAGACTATAAATTGTCGACTTTTTATGTTGAAGTGTGGAAGGGATACTTCCCACAAGGAATTGCCAAGCATGATTGTTTGAATGTGACAGGTTTACTCACATGAATAATTCTAGGTTGAAAGGATTTCCCACCTAAACTGAATCTATACTAAAAGACTATGTAATTGATGAGGCAAGACGTGACTACCTTTGACCTACATACGAGAAGGATGTGAGGTGATTTCCCATACTCCTTAGAATTGAACAAGAGGTGATTTCTCACGTTCCCATTATGATGAATTATGTGGAGGTGAGTACCCGTGTCATATTATGTGATTGTGGAGGCGAATACCCATGATCTTAAAGTAAGTAAGGCAAGAGGCGAATACCCATTTGCCTTTGTAAGTTAGGCAATGAGGTGAATCCATGTGTCTTTAAAAGTAAGTATGAATAATGTGAATTATGTTATGATAAATGACTATCTTGGATTGTTGTTTCAGATGCTTTCCATGAGGTAAGCTTGACTAGAGGCGGATGACCGAGTCTTGACTAAGGATAAGTAAGGTTGCTTGAGAAGTGTTCCTTTCTTATTATGATGATGACTTATATGCATTGATTATGCTTATGGTTTGTATTGACTAACCATTATGTTTATGTTGTTTATGCTAGCTATAATATTTAGTACATATTTGTACTAACACATATTGTTGTCTATATTTCTTATCAAAATGTAGGGTCCGGCGACATTGATTCTCACACTCGTGGCTACGTTCATAGTTGATCAAGGTGTGAAGATTTAGTGTTTCCTCATACCATTCGAGTATTGGACCACCCCTTTTCCTTTAAGTCTTTCTTTTATGTCTTGTACTATTGTATGGGATGTATCCCAAGACTTTATTCATGTTGGTTAGATGGTTTGAGTCAATTGTATTAGACTTCCGCTCATTTTATAAAGACTTTGATTGTATTGAAATGTTTTAAATTTTCACATCATTTCTATTAATTTATGTTATGATACTCTAAGTGGCTTATATGAGTCCTCTCGGGGTCTTATACGCCTTGTTACATCTAGAGGGTACCCCCTGGGTCGTAACACAGTACCCCTAGATGTAACATGGTGTATAAAACTCGGAAGGACTCCATACAAGCCCATTAGCTCTCATAAAATAAGAAATAGAACAATAAGAGTAAAACAATAGTCCAAGTCCAAAACATTTAATGAAAGTAAAGCGGAAGTCTAAAACATTTGTCTCATCATAGCCATCTAATACAATAGTATGAAATTGGGCCTAGCCCATACATCATGTCCAAAAGATAAATACATGAAGGAAAGTTAAAAGAATAAAATTTTATCCTCGAAGCATGAGGACTCACCACAGCTTGAAAATATCTCAAGTCAACCTCTAGCCACGAAATCGATGACCCTTACTGTCGGACCCTACATTTGGGGAAATGCAGGCAAGAGTATCCGTTAGTACAAGACAATGTACCAAGTATGTTAGCCATGCATAAAAAATTTAAATCATGCGAAAAGGAACATCTCATTTCATGACATGCAATTGACAAAGCTAAAACATGATATAAGATAGTTATAAAACATAAGTCATAAAATCATCGTCAATGCAAGCTAACTTCACCTTTAAAAACTTTGAACTCATATGTGATACTTCCTGAAGTAACCTTAGTTCATTATTAATGTGGAGAATTAGCCTTAACCGACATAGAGACCATGTGAGCTATAACATGATCCCTCGATGTCTCCCACACCGAAGAGGGTTGTCCTACTTGCCAAGGCAGAACCATAAACTTCTAGCTTAAGTGGATCCACTAGCTAATAAACCTATGGGGGCACATATTTAAGGGATTAGGATATTTCTACTAGAAACCCAACATCTACTAATGAGGGAGCTTCCATCTCATGAGATTGCTTCTAGAAACCCGACCTCTACTAACGGGAGAGCTTCCATCTCTTCATCAATATCCTCTCGGTGCTAAGCAGAAATCCTACGGAATAGTCATTTCTTACTTGACATCATTATTCATGGAAAGGTTCCCTTGCACAACAAATCCAAGCTAGTTTCAGTAGAATAGCTCTTACTCTTTATTCAATTAGGTGAGAAAGCCTTTCAACCTAAAAATCCTTTCTATGTGAGAAAACCTTTCACATCTATCTAGTATGTGTTTATGAGAATATCCTTTAAAAAAAGCATCATGATCATTGGTACTTTACTCTCAAAGCACCCTTACAATATTTACATAGATTTCGTAAGAAAATGCATAGGTCCATAATTTACCTCTTGAGGTCCAAAACCCACTTTCAATCATCAATGCTTAGCAAACATGGGTTAGATATGGAATTTTTATCATAAATACATGTAAAGCTTGCAACACATGCTTAATTTCATAAATCTCTTGCTTTATACTCAAAATCCCACATAACATGATTCATAACTTGAAAACATGGGGATCACATGGGTTCATAATGAAATCATCATAAAATCATCATGTTTCATCAATAATGCATAAGAGATCATAATTCAATTATTTAAATTACCAATGAAAAGAACCCATGATAATTGAAGAAAACCCTAACTCAATTGGGGAATTCTACCTTTAGAAATAGAGGAATTTGGGAACTCCATATCATACCTAGAATCCAAATGCTAGTCTTCAATGGATGAATTGAGACCTTGAATTGAAACCCTATATTGAATCCTTCTTCTTCTTCAAGTTACTAGAGAGAGAAATATTTTAGACAGGAGAATTGATCTTCTTTTGTGAATTTGGAAGAAGGAAGCAAATGGGCTAATCTGGGGGGTTAAAAATACTTCTATAGGGGTCTCAGTAAAGGTTAAAATGATGTAGTACAGAAATTAATTAATTAGGAAAAGACCCAACTACCCTTAAAAATAACTGTTAGCTGACCACCAACGGACCCAAGTCGACTGACCACGGTCCATCCTGGTGGACCATCGTTGGTCATCAGAAAGGTGATTTTGGGAAATCAAACCACGGACCCCGATAATGGATCATAGTGTGGCCTACGGTCCGTAGGTCTGGCTATGGTCATGAGACTCAAAAGACTTGGCAGGGTGGCCAATCCACAAACCATACTACGGTCCGTGGTTCTACCCATGGGTCATGGATGGCCTCTCTCGATGGAACCTGCAACTTCCCTAAACTTGTTTCATTTCCATTTTTCGTATTCAGGGAGTTACACCTGTGGTAGAAAGGCATGACTGTTGTGTGATCACTAATATTGATGCCCAATAGAGGGGACTTATAATCTACGGGCAGGTAGTTCTGGGAATTTGAGGGTATGCTAAACCCTACTCCAACTTGGTACTAAATCTACTCCCAACTGAATGTATATGAAGCTAAATTGCACTAAGTACTTAGTAGCTCACAACAACATGCTAATTGAGAATTCAACATTTATACATATTGAAAATGCGATATTCGAAATCTGAAGCATGATTCTCTATCTAACTAACCTAGAAAGTATAATTCATCAACTAAGATAATTTTAAAAAACTAGGGTTCTGAGTTTTATATAAGGAATTATGCAACGCCTCCACGAAAATATGTTATTTAGATTATGGATACTATAGCAACTGAAATCACAACAATTCCGCAAGATCTTACAAAACCTAAGTTTAAACAAGCTATGTAAAATCAAGAAACTAACTGAAATCTAGGGACCTAATGGGTGAAAGGAGCCCACTAGTTAATTCCCACATACATGGTGACAAAATCTACGGCGAAATTCTTTGGATTTCGGGGCTGAACTTTGAAGAACACTGCTGCTTGTTCTTGAAAGAAAGTGGCTCCTCTTTCTGTTCTTTTCCTGCTAACATGGATGATTTTTGGATAATGAGGGTTCTACTTATGTCTGACTAGATTATTAGGCTTAGGCTTAGTAAAAGGACAAAGTTTAGGCATAAAACAATGTAGTGCCTAATGTATAGAGAAAAGGACTAAAACAACCATAACTTAAAAGCTGACGAAGGCCATTCACGGTGGGACTAACGACTTGTCGTTTAAACCATTGCCTGTCAACTTGTTCGTGGTTCGTGGTTTGCCAGAGAGGGTTTCACTACATTGAGTATAACATTTTACTCTGATCTTGGATTTTAGCAAACTCTGTGGCTTTTGAAAGAGGACACAATTATAATTAATTTGGTGGGTCAAGGGGAACCTATTTCATTGTGTGCTAAAATATATGACCGTTTGAATTTGACCTAAAAGTTATTTTCTTCTAATTTACAGCTGACCCTCACCTACGGCAACACCTACGGTCCATAGGTACAACCACTGACCGTTGTAGCTGGCCGTAGGTGAGATCAGAGACCCCTATGTCTAGAACCCAACTATGGGACCCCACCTAATGTTCGTGGATTGCTACACGGTCCGTCGACGGCTTCCGTTGGTCCTAACACCAGATCTTGGAATGCTGCATTTTTCCATATTCCTGAATCCAAGGTAATACAGATCATTTATAGGATTTTTGTGTTAAATTTTTTTAATTTATAAAGGGTTTTGTAACAAATGTTGAATGATACTTTGAGATCTCTCAAAAAAAAGTTCATCCATTTAATGATGGAGTTATTTTCTTGAAAGAACGCTCATTTGTAGTAATTATCCATTACTGTCATCTATTTATTATTGGGCACCCAAAAATCAGTTTGAGTTATCATTGTAGTAATCATAGCTAAAATATGATGATTATTGATGTGACCTCTTCATATATAATGTAATCCTTTTAAATTTCTATAACATATATATGTATGATCGTTCCCCTCCTAGTTTATTAAATTGAATTGAACATATATAATAAAAGATAAGAATAAAGCACACTTTAAATTAATGTCTGACAGATTGGGGAATCATAATGAATATATGAATGAATAAAATTTGTAATCAGATTAAAACTCTCTATTTTCCTCGACAGTAAAAGTATAAAGTAAGTCTCTAATAATAGGAACAATGTCTCATGAATAAATCTTATCTTATGTATTTATAAAAGAGAATCTTAGACCCACATGTGTGGCCCCCTCACAAATCATTATTCTTATTTAGCTCTTCTAAAATGTCACAACCTTACGGGAAAGTCACAATTTTGCATAAAAACCACAGCTATTTAGAAATGTAATAACTCTTCATAAAAGTCACAACTTTTTACAAAAGTCACACTTTTTACAAAAGTCACAACATTACACAAAAATCACAACTCTTCATTAATCATTCACTCCTTTTAACAAAAAACACTTAATTTCAAGACACCAAAAGAAGAAAGAATAAATAAAGAAAACTTATTTCAATTGCAATGCAACATTATTACTCTTGCGCCTCTCAGTCCACAACCCATGACACTAGAATGGTCGAATTCAAAACATTTGGTACTTTAGTAAATAAAACTTCTATTTTTGTCACTATTATTTGTAGATATTTTTCCCCTATAAGAGATTTGAATTCAAATATATTAATTAAGATTTTTATGAAGTGTGTTTCATTCCTCAGAGTTTTCTTCCTCCTATTTCCTGAAGCTTAATGTTTTACTACAAGTCATAGTAATTCATATAACTGTTGTAATTACTTTTTGCTATTTTAGTGACTTTTTTTAAACTTTGTTAGATATCACATGAAGGATGATTGAAAATTGATCTTCGCTTTCATCACTTTCTATAGGCTTCTTCTTATATTTTTTGGGAAACTTTTTTGTGGGTTGTGCTATATATGATAGCACCCAACAACAAATATGTGATGACGAGTACAGAACCAATGGTAAAGTTTGTTATAGAAAGAGTCAATAAGTTTGGTCTCTTGCCTACTAAAGTTAGTATAATATTTTTGATTTTTAATCTTAGTGTCATGACCTAAAGTACACCGTAGACATTACATGGCGTATATAAACCCTAAAAGGACCTACACATGCCACTTAGTATACATCAGACAATTTTAACAGATTCGAAAGAGTTCAAATATAGTTTTGTATCAAGGAGTTGGTCAAAAACTAGCAAAAGTCTAACATAGTCTCAAAGTCATCTATTACAACAAAGAGTGAATGGGACATAACCCATATATTACATACAATGTGGAAAAGTAAAGACAATAAGAAATAAAGGGTTCGATCCTCAGAACATGTGGACTCACCAATCTTTAAAGCTTCTAAGGTGATCACTAGCCGCAAGGATGCGAAATAGGAGCGTCGAATCCTACATTAGTGAAACAATGTAGGCAAGAGTATGTGTTAGTACATAAAATGTACAAAGTATTATAGCAATGCATAAGAGTTACAAAATCTTGCTAAAATTACTTCTCATGACATGCAAATACCAATGCAAGTAAATATCATCTCCAAAACACATGTGAGATACTTCTAGAAGTAACCTTAGTTCTTTACCGCGGGAGTTTTCCGTTAACGTACATAGATCGTGTGAGCTATATCATAGAATCTGGTGTCTATCCCACACAGAAAGAGATGTCCTTACTTGGTAAATCCATAAACATCTAGCTTAAGTGGATCCACTAGCTAATCTCTATCTAAGACAAACCTATGGTGGCACATAGTTATGGGATAGGAAGATTACTACTACAAACCCGGCCTCTACTATGGGAGAGCTTCCATCTAAATTTCCACTCGATGATAAGCATAAATCCCAAGAAAATTTATTGGTCTTAACTCATCTTATTATACATGGAATGACACATCAAGAAAATTTTAAATGTATTGAACAGTATGTGAGAAATCCTTTCACAACAACAACAGCATTGATGATTTACTCTCAAAGCAACTTAAATCATTTTAATCTATTTCATAAAGAAAATGCATATCTTCATAAATTCATCTTTGATAGTTCAAAACCCACATCATATAATCATACTCTAGATATCATGGGTCAAACATGAGTTCATAGGGAATTCAACCTAAAACATACAATTTATTCAGTTCATGCATAAAAATACATAAATCAATTAGTTGGATCATAACTGAAAGGAACTCATGGAAATGGAATAAAACCCTAATTTTATTGGGGAATCTAACTTTATAAAGTTGGGTGTTTTAGGAACCCTGTGAGGAAAGAGCGGCATAGGTAAAGACAATCATACCTTGGAGTTAAAAAAAAAAACCAAAAGCAACGGTGTGAATTGACACTTGAATGGAACCCTAGCTCTTTTTCTTCTACTTCTTCTTCTTTAGAGACTGAAATATTCGAAAGGGTGAACTTGATCAACTTCTAGAAATTTAGGATAGTGAATTGAATTGGGTGGTTTGGGGGTAAAAAATGTTTATGTAGGGCCTAGGGAAGAGGGTAAATGATATAGTATTGGGTTAGAATAATTAGGAAAAGACCCAAAATCCGCTTTAAAAATAATTTCTGGACTCCATCGACGATTGGACCTACGGTTTGTAGGTCCAACTACGTACCGTCCTAGTCATCCTTTGGTGCGGTTTAGAGACTTCACTTTTGGACCCCAACGATAGGACCCCATGTAAGGATTGTTAGTCCACTTACGAGCCATACATCCAAACCGTAGGTCCCAACCTTGACCTTCAAAATATCACTATGTTTGGGACTCATATACAAGACCTACCTATGACTCGTACGTTGAACGATAGATTTTCTTGGTGAACCGTAAAAAGGATAATAGGACTCAACCTTTTAACTTAGTAAAACTTGCCACTTAGGGCCCCCACCTACAGTCAGTGGTTCGACCTACGGACCGTCGATGGTTTCGTCGTTACTGGCACTAGATCTAGGAAACCTGTAATTTTTGTTTTTTTCGAATCTAAGGTGTTGCACTTAGGTACAAACATTTTTATGACATTGCACTCTTCTTAGAATGTTAGTATAGAGACAATTAGTCCACTTATTTTATCTCAAGTTGACTAATTGGCGATATTTCTTCCTCTCTTGTTTTTGGGCATAACAAGACATCAAGATTTTTTTAAACTAATAGATGCCCAAAATATACTATAACAAATATAATTGTTATCGATAATAAAGATGTACATTAATGAAGAGTGCTAGAACATTTACCAATATTAATTAATTGTTATTAGATTCAATGCCGCTATAGAATTTTAGGAAAATTTATAGAGAGTACAAATTACCTCTGACAATATATATTTAATGTCAATTAAGCTGTTAATTGTAGTGAGAACTCTCTTTTTGGCTTCTTTCAATTAATTGTAGTAGACTATCTTTTTTGAAAAATGTTTTTGGCAACATGCCTTATGCCTCTTGATTGTTAGGAATGTAAGGTCATCTTTATTATTATTTGTGGCTATTTGTGAGTTCACATGCTCAAAAAATTATCCTGTGAGTTTTCAATATGCTATCAATCAAAATATCGGTTTAGAATATCTAGTTTTGGACAGTTCCATTCAGATGTCACCTACTGCTTTGTTGATCATTACATTAATTCTTGGTAATTGTATACTATAACAACAACAGTAATGCATATTGTGAAACCTGAACAATAGTAATGCATATTGTGAGATAATGAGGAAAAACCTTTCTTATATTAACAAATTAAGGGTCATTTTTGACATATACATGTGTCACGACCCAAGATTATACCCCGGAAGTGATACAGCGTACTCGATACCGAAGGGGTCTTATACAAGCCTCATAGCTCATTCATTGCATAAGATACTTGAAAATAGTGCGGAATTAAAACTTTCCTTTAATAAAGCAAACAATCTAAAAACTCATTTATAAGCAGCGGAATACCACAGTCTCACGTGGCCATCTAAGACAAAACTTTAAACAAGATAGGGACACGAACCTTTACAATCGAAGTCTTAACAATAGTCTTAAAACATAAAAGAACTAGAAACATTAAAAGTCCTTGTCCTCGATCTATGAGGACATACCAAAAGATGTCTTAGAAGAAGTCTAGTCCAAGCTCCAACTAGAGAGAGAGTAACTCAATTACCGCAAACTGCACTTGTAGTAAAACATAGAAGAAGAATTGGTTAGCACAATTAAGTACTAAGTATGATAGCCATGCAGAAACATGCTAAAAAGGGGAATTTGATTTGAAAGTCATGCTTTTATACCATTTTGGTAAAACTTAATGAATATGAGTAAAAGAGGGATAATTGAAGTCACAACCAACATACAAGTCAATTATCCACACTAGAACATAATCACCCATATGACCCAATTACCTTTTCTTTAAGCCTTCACCTCAAGTAACCCTCATGCTATACCTATTGCAATGTATGGATAGCGTCCCATACCACAATCCACACCAAGGTACCACATTAAGGTCACCAAAAGTGAACTTACCATTCATCATTTCCACCTTTACACAATAAAGCATATAAGAAACAAAAACATCACATGAATCACATTATCACATTAAGACCAACATCTAAGACAACTATAAGTCGTACTTGTGCAATGTGCAAGTAGCATCCCATACTACTACTAACACTAAGTGCTCCTTTGAAGTCACCATAGACAAGGCAAATTCATATACAACACGTCATAACAAGGAAGTAACTCATAATACCATCCAAGTATACCATGCATCTTTACATTTAAACATATAAAAGTCAACATTCTTCATTAGCTTCATTACATTAACAACACCTTCATTCATTAAACATTTAATCACCACTCTCACAAATGTCATTATAAGAGCCCATTCATTTCATTAACATTACAAGGAACACACCATGACCTCCCTCAAATGCCTACTTGTGCAATGCATAGATGGCGTCCCATTCCACCACCCACACTAAGTAGTGCATCCTTAAGAATTCCACAGTTCATTAACATTATTTGTGGGGGTAAGCCTTAACCGACATAGACCATGAGAGCTTGACATGGAATCCCGATGTCACCCTCACCGGATAAGGGATTCTGCTTTCCTAAGGTAAGACCATTGTTCTTTAGCTTAAGTGGATCCACTAGCTAGACCTATGTTGGCACATAGTTATGGGATAGGGAGATTGCTACTAGATACCCCACCTCACTCACGGATGAGCATCCATCACAAGAGATTGCTACTAAGTACCCCGCCTCAACTCTCAGATTAGCACCCATCTCAAGCCATATCCTATCGATGCTTCGCATTAATTGCCACTGAGTACATTACATTCTTTATAGTAGTTCATTATGGGATAAGAGATTGTTACTAGATACCCCGCGTCAACTCCGAAATTAGCATTCATCCCAACCCAACATTCATTCATTCATTGGAACACTCATAGATTCAAAGAGGAGAATAGCCTTTCACCTAAGAACCCCATTATTGTGAGAAAGTCCTTTCACAACATGTCATTAACATTCTTTAGAGTACAATTGAGAATAGCCTTTCAATAAGTACTTCATCATTAACATTATCATTGAACTTCATTCATTCTTCGTTCATTTGTGTTTGTGTGTATGTGAGAATAGCCTTTCACATAATCACCATCACTCATAAGTGTTAATAGAGACATAACATTCAATCCTAACACAATTAGCTTCTAAACATGATCATCATTCATTCATTTAGATCACACACATGCTTCACATCATAGTCATACATTAACCTCCAAATGTAGGGTACAGGGAATATATTCATCAATTCAATATCACAATATACATAGTAATTAAACACCTCCACCATTCAACTGGATCAACATCAACTCATAAATCCTAACTACTACAATAGAAAAGGAAATTGGCATGATTCAATCACTTAATCCAACATAAACATCACTAGTTCAATAATCTAGAACAATTTAGGCATAATCCATCAACATTCGTTCATGATCAACAAACCCACTTTATAAAGGTACAATTTAGGTATTGAGAGAAATTCATGAGTTCATGGAGTATTTTCATCATAAATCATCAATTAAACACCAATACAATCATAATTTGTCATTAGAAACCATTTGAAAATGTTTGATACAATAACCCATGAGATTGAGTAAAACCCTAGATTTTTCATACTTTGAAATAACCTTTGAATTGGCTCCTTGAATGGAAAATTAAACAAGGATCAAAACTACCATACCTTTACTAATAATCCCCAAGCAATTTGAGGAAGAACCACCTTTGAATCTCAAAATCGTAGTTTCAATGGCTCCCTTCTTCTTCTTCTCTAATGGAGGATTTCTAGTGAGAGAAAATATTTGAGAGGAGGTGGGTTTTCTTTTGATTTTATTTGGAGTGACTTAATTGAAGGAATTTAGGTCTAAAATGGTTTTATAGTTGTTAGGAAAGGAATGGAATAAGGTAGACTCAACTTAGGAAAAGAACTAAGGACCCTTAAAGTTACAACTTAAAAATCTTCCCCTTGCCCATCTAAGCTCGCCCTTTGGATAGTTAGGATCGCCAAGTGCACTAGGCGACTCACCAAGTGCACCCTTGGTTCGCTCAAATTTCCAGTGAGCTCACTAATTTTGGCAGTCCACTTGGCGAACTACAGGGGAAATGGGCGACACACCAAGTTGGTTGGCGAGCTTGAAGTTAGCTCGCCCTTTGGTCCAGCACCTAGGCCAAAAGGGCAGCCTACTAGGCAAGCACAGGAGCCCAAGGGTGGCTCGCCCAACCCCTTGGGCGATCAAACAACCCCATCGCCAAAAGGTCCACCAAAGAACAAGGTTTCTTTCACTCAAAACTACTAGCTAAGGCCCTTGCTTGCACCCTAGGCTTCTTCCTTGCTCACATTAGGTCTAAAACAGCCTAGACATCAAATTAAGGTCACACTAACCCACACAATGAGTCTCTAGTTCAACCTATCATTTTATGAGTCATTACATTATCCAACACTTAGGAACATTCGTTCTCGAATGACACTTTAAAACACTTTAAGGGAAAACGACTCAAGACTAGCAACCCATCATGCATGAAACATCAATATAAATACATAATAATAGGAGGAAACATCAACTCCACATCAATAAGCTCAATGCAACACAAGCAAGTAGGAACTACATCTACAAACTCATTATGCACCACACAACAACATTTTTCATTTCATTGGCGGAACTACCTTCTCCAACTCATATCATGCTCATCATAACATCATTAGGCAAAATATGCAATTTCTCACAAAGCACATTAGTCATGTTCAACATTTCACCTCATTGTCACACCCCAACCCGAGGTGAGGCGAACAAGTACCACATGAACACATTTACAAGTCACCTATGATGAGAAAGTAAACTACTGCTATGCAGATATATTTACTGATGAGAAGCTTCATATACAACACATATTGACTAGCTGAACCGATACATGTGACAACTAAAACTATGAATTCAACTAATAGCTTTACAATGTCTACAAAGCCTCTACTAGAATCCTTGACTGTACCACTATGAAATATGCATAGTAAATACTTGGCAAAGCCTCGAATTGACCTGGAGCTCACCAACAACTATTGAGTGTCATGTGCTTCTATTGGGGAGATCTACTAGTTGAGTACTTGTACCTACATCATGAAATGCAGCGTCCCCAAAAAGGGACGTCAGTACGAAATAATGTACTGAATATGTTAGGCATAATACAACGATATGTAAAATGAGAGCTCAAGTGAAACCAAATACCAATAGATAAGGATTATAGACCACCTTTGCTTATACTTGTGTAATTGTGTATGTTACATTCTTTTCTTTACTTTTCTTTGCATTATAATAATTATAAGACATATGATACAAATGACCAGCTGATCAGCGGTAGAAGAGGATGACCCATGCTAGGCATTTTAACCCCTGGGATGCTGTCCTCATAATTCCACAAATTGGGATCGGCCCATGCTAGGCTTTAGCCCCGAAGCTGCCACCCTCTTATACCAATTGGGATCGGCCCATGCTAGGCTTTCACCCCTGAGCTGCCACCCTTCTATGCCAATTGGCATCGACCCATGCTAGGAATTTGCCCCTGGGCTGCCACCCATAATTATACAGATTGCTTCACTTAGATTTTTTAATCTTTCAGATTGTTGTTTTGATGTTCATAACTCTTTTGAGATTGTTCTTTTGATGATCATAGCACTTTTGAGATTGTTGCTTTGGTGGTCATAATCATTATTGAGATTTGGAACTATGGACCAGTAGTAGAACTTATGAATATGGACCTACGATAATAACAATGATCTAGGAAGCAAATGTGACATGAACGTGTAATACTTAGGAGCTTATATGACTCAGTAAGCATTTTGACATCTCAAATTGAAGCACATGTCGAGTGAAGATATTTAACATTCAGCCAAGAGATTTGAACTCTATATGATAGCCAAATACTCACTAACTAATATCAAATACAAGGTATACATGAACGTAGAACCTATGGAGAACATGGGCAGATTCAACTTTAGCACGGATGCATATTCCAAGTAAGTACATATAAAATGTAAATAGAGCAAGTAGGGATCTTGTGAGGTAACATTATAGTCTAACACAATGGGAGTAATAACAAATAAAGGGAACATATGAACACGTGAAAAGATGACATATATATAGATAATTGAAGCAAATTGGCATGATATGGGCAAATTGTATATCCAGCATATAAACATATGTACCATGTGTAATCTAGGATCATTTTTATTTATATAAAGGGAAATACGTGCCAAGGGTACTTTGATGATGAAACAAGTTTAAACCTTGCATGCTAATACTTGGTAGAGTGAGCACGTACATTTAGTAACAAACTCATATTAGAGTACTCATTTTACTGCTCTAGGGAGTAGGAATTGCAACTATGGATCAGTCACTACCAAGGGCACTTAGAAAGCTTACATTTTGTATTGCAAGTGTTCGATTTATGCCAAAGAAATAGGAAATCGAATAGCCTTACATACCTTGCTACACAATTCAAAACGCATTCTCTTCAGATTACCAATCTACAATAAAATAAGTTGTAAGACTAGTATTAGTAGCTAATCAATCAATTTAAGCTACTTGATCTCACCCAAATAGTAACCAAGCAGTAAGCATGTAATTTATCTAGCCAATGTTTCCTTTCCTTCCATTTCCCTTTAATCGCGTCTATATACTGTACAACCTTTATATCAGGTCCTCCCCAAAACTCCTTGCAAAATTTAAGTCCTTTAACGTCTTTATAATTTTCCCGCACATCCAGTCACATCCCTTATCATAACATACATAAAATAATCCTTAAACATAATAATGTAACACTCATGAAGCATATAGACAATTCATATCAAATGCACATCAATATGAGGAACATAAATCATGAAAACTTATTTTCTCATGTGAACAAGAATTCAACTAGAACATGCATAACATAAGGAGACCATGGAAACTCATAATCACACAATACTCCAAAAAATGAAACAAGCTACAAGGAACTCTTGGTCTCTAGCTTGAATAAGAATGGAAGGAAAGAGATAAGGATATCAAAACTCTCAACCACATTACTATTCAACATACTATCCACCTACTTAAGGGTAAACCCAACTAAGGCCAGTCATGAAAACAACATAGGAATCCTCAATACAACATTCAGAACTATTAGGAACTATCACTTACCGGTGCCTTCATGCGGATTAGCTCATTTGTCCTTGTTAGCTTAAAGCACATAGAAACGGTTTCTCTTTGGAGCATCAAGGTTCGGGCCATCATGATAAGCTTGTTTGGTCTCCCTTCTTTGTGCCGATAGTGTTAGGCAATCCCTCATCTTATGACCCTTCTTTCCACATCCAAAGCACCAATCCGTGCCGGCAAGGCACTTACCCATATGTTGCTTCCCACACTTGGAACACCTAGACCTTTCAAAAGAAGAACCACTTACATTCCTTCCTTGAGATTTAGGGTTAGACACCCTATCATTGTTGACTATAGAGGAATCTTGATTGTAGTACCTCTTTTTGGACCTTGGTTGACTTTGTTCATCGGGTCTAGCTCTTTTTGCCTCCCTATTCATTTTCCTATGTTTTGTCTCCTCAATTTGTTGAGCGTATATCATTAGCCTTGAGATATCCATATCGAGATAGAGCATTTCCGTACAACACTCTTTTTCAACCAAATTGGACACCCCCATTACAAACTTATTCATCCTAGCCCTTGAATTTGCCACCAAGGTTGGAGCATACTTGGATCGTTGGGTGAACTTGAGAGAGTACTCCTTCACACTCATACCCCCTTGACGGAGGTTCATGAATTCCACCAACTTTTGTTCCCTCAACTCTAGGGGAAAAACCTATCAAGAAAGGCCGTCTTAAACACTCCCCAATTAACCGGGCCCGCTCTCACGGGTTTCTCATCCCTCCATTTCTCAAACAATACTTGAGCTACGTCTTTCAATTGATAGGCGGGTAGTTCCACATTTTCTTGAGAAGATACTCCCATGGCATCCAGCACTTTAAACACTTCATCTATAAAACCATGTGGGTCTTCATCAACTTTAGAGCCATGGAAGGTAGGGGAATTCATCCTTGTGAAATCCCTAATTCTTGAAGCGGGTGTACTTACATTGGGGTTTAATTGGGGTCCAACTTTTTAGTTAGCTTAGGCCGTTAAGTCTTGAGCTTGAGTTGTGACGACTTGAGTTTGAACCGTCATGAGTTGGGTTAAAGTTTGGAAGGCCACCCTTATCTCCACATTAAACATGACCCCTTCATCATTAGGAGCTTGAGGGTCATGAGGAGCTTGATGGGGAACCTCCTCATTCACATTCTCCTTTTGTGCCATTCTTGCATTAACCCTCCGTGTATTCATATCCTATAAACACAAGAGAAGGACTAGGAAAAGGACACCTATAGAGCTAAACTAAACTCTAAGGCACGACTTCAAGAATATGAAAGAAGTGTAACTTCTAACGTCCTATAGCCTCTTGCTCATAGATGTGTCGCGACTCAAACCGATGAACAAGACTCAACTAGATGTGGCTTGTGAGACATCAACCCTAAGACCATTCCCAAAACCTTGGGCTCTAATACCATGTTTGTCACGACCCCAAGACTATACCCTGGAAGCGACACGACATACTCAACCCCGAAGGGTTCTTATACAAGCCTCATGGCTCATTCATTGCATAAGATACTTGAAAATAGTGCGGAATATAAACTTTCCTTTAATAAAGCCAACAATCTAAAAACTCATTTATAAGCAGCGTAATACTGAAGTCTCATATGGCCATCTTAGACAAAACTTTAAACAAGATAGGGTCACGGCCCTTTACAATCAAAGTCTTAACAATAGTCTTGAAACATAAAAGAACTAGAAACATTAAAAGTCCTTTTCCTCGATCTATGAGGACATACCAAAAGATGACTTGGAAGAAGTCTAGTCCAAAAAACAACTAGAGAGAGAGAGTCACTCAATTACCACAACCTACACTTGTAGTAAACCATAGAAGAAGAATGGGTTAGCACAATTAAGTACTAAGTATGATAGCCATGCAGAAACATGCTAAAAAGGGGCATTTGATTTGAAAGTCACGCTTTTATGCCATTTTGGAAAAACAACATGAATATGAGTAAAAGAGGCATAATATAAGTCATAACCAACATACAAGTCATTTATCCACATTAGAACATAATCAACCACATAACCCAATTACCTTTTCTTTAAGCCTTCACCTCAAGTAAACCTCATGCTATACCTTGTGCAATGTATGGATAGCATCCCATACCACCATCCACACCAAGGTACCACATTAAGGTCACCAAAAGTGAACTTACCATTCATCATTTCCACCTTTACACAATAAAGTATATAAGAAACATAAACATCACATGAATCACACTATCACATTAAGACCAACATCTAAGACAACTCTAAGTCATACTTGTGCAATGTACAAGTAGCATCCCATACTACTACTCACACTAAGTACTCCTTTGAAGTCACCATAGACAAGGAATATTCATATACAACAAGTCATAACAATGAAGTAACTCATAATACCATCCAAGTATAGCATACATCTTTACATTTAAACATATAAGAGTCAACATTCTTCATTAGCTTCATTACATTAATAGAACCTTCATTCATTAATCATTTGATCACCATTCTCATAAATATCATTATAAGAGCCCATTCATTTCATTAACATTAAAAGGAACACACCATGATCTCTCACAAATGCCTACTTGAGCAATGCATAGATGACGTCTAATTCCACCACCCACACTAAGTAGTGCATCCTTAAGAATGTCATAGTTCATTAACATTATTTATGGGGGTAAGCCTTAACCGACATAGACCATGAGAGCTTGACATGGAATCCCGGTGTCACCCTCACCGGATAAGGGATTCCTACTTTCCTAAGGTAGGACCATTGTTCTTTAGCTAAAGTGGATCCACTAGCTAGACCTATATGGGCACATAGTTATGGGATATGGAGATTGCTACTAGATACCCCACCTCACTCTCGGAAGAGCATCCATCTCAAGAAATTGCTACAAAGTACCCCGCCTCAACTCTCGGATGAGCCCCCATCTCAAGCCATATCCACTCGGAGCTTAGAATTATTACCCATGGAGTACATTACATTCTTTACATTAGTTCATTATGGGATAAGAGATTGTTACTAGATACCTCACCTCAACTACTGGATGAGCATCCATCCCAACCCAACATTCATTCATTCATTGGAAAGCTCTTAGATAAAAGATGAGAATAGACTTTCACTTAAGAACTCCATTATTGTGAGAAAGTCCTTTCACAACAAGTCATTAACATTCTTTAGAGTACAATTGAGAAAAACCTTTCAATAAATACTTCATCATTAACATTATCATTGAACTTCATTCATTCTTCGTTCAAGTGTGTGTATGTGAGAATAGCCTTTCACATAATCACCATCAGTCATAAGTTTTAATAGAGAGATAACATTCAATCCTAACTCAATTAGCTTCTAAACATGATCATTATTCATTCATTTAGATCACACATATGCTTCACATTATAGTCATACATTAACCTCCACATGTAGGGTACAAGGAATATATCCATCAATGAAATACCACAATATACATAGTAATTAAACACCTCCACATTTCAACTGGATCAACATCAACTCATAAATCCAAACTACTACAATAGAATAGGAAATTGGCATGATTCAATCACTTAATTCAACATAAACATCACTAGTTCAACAATCTAAATTAATCTAGGCATAATCCATCAACATTCGTTCATGATCAACAAACCCACTTCATAAAGGTACAATTTAGGAACTGAGTGAAATTCATGGGTTCGTGGAGTATTTTCATCTTAAATCACCAATTAAACACCAATACAATAATAATTTGTTATTAGAAACCATTTAAAAACGTTTGATGAAAGAACCCATGAGATTGAATAAAACCCTACATTTTTCATACTTTGAAATCAACTTTGAATTGGCTCCTTGAATGGAAAATCAGGCAAGGATCAAGACTATGATACCTTTACTAAAAATCCCCAAGCAATTTGAGGAAGAACCACCTTTGAATCACCAAACCCTAGCTTCAATGGCTCCCTTCTTCTTCTTCTCTAATGGAGGATTTCTAGTGAGAGAAAATATTTGAGAGGAGGTGGGTTTTCTTGTGATTCTAGTTGGACTGACTTACTTGAAAGAAATTAGGTCTAAAAATGTTTTATAGTTTCTAGGAAAGGAATAGAATAAGGTGGACTCAACTTAGGAAAAGAACTAAGGACCCTTAAAGTTACAACTTAAAAATCTGCCCCTTGCCCGTCTAAGCTCGCCCGTTGGACACTTAGGCTCGCCATGTGCACTAGGCGACTCGCCAAGTGAAACCTTGGCTCGCCCAAATTTTCAGTGAGCTTACTAATTTGGGCAGTCCAAATGGCGGATTAGAGGGGAAATGCGCGAAACGCCAAGTTGGTTGGCGAGCTTGTAGTTAGCTCGCCCTTTGGTCCAACACCTAGGCCAAAAGGGCATCCCACTAGGCGAGAACAACATCCCAAGGGTGACTCGCCCAACCCCTTGGGCGATCAAGCAGCCCCATCGCCAAAAGGTCCACCTAAGAACAAGGTTTCTTTCACTCAAACTTACTAGCTAAGGCCCTTGCTTGCACCTTAGGCTTCTTCCTTGCTCACATTAGGTTTAAAACATCCTAGATATCAACTTAAGGTCACACTAACCCACACAATAAGGCTCTAGTTCAACCTATCATTTTCCGAGTTGTTACAACATGATACGACATACTATGATAAAAAAATATTGATGGAGGTTCATAAGAATGGAGTTGAAGGTCATCTAGTTAATTAAGTTCTTGTATGGACGTGATGTTCCACTTTACTTGATAGAGTTATTTTTCAAGGCTTATTGGTCTCTTCTTTAACGTCTGATGTAGTTCTTAATAACATCCTAGAATTTTGAAAATCTCTTCAATTCTGACCAACTATTTCCATGGAGATTTTCTTCGAGTTGTTTCCTATACTTAAAATCTCTCTATGACTCATATTTTTGAGGCAACAGAAACAAAAAATTTAAAAATATAGCACTTTACGACTTCAAAGGAACACTTTGCATTGAAATAAATTTTCTTGAAAATGTAGTGTATGTATTAAAAATACATATGGTACCCGAATGTTCATATGTAAGCTTAGTAAAATAATTCAATCTCGTGTGAAGCACGGACAATTTACCTAGTATATACATAAAGAACAAGAAACAACCATGTTAACAAGAATGGTAAAATATCATTCTTCCCTGGTAAAATATCATTCTTCCCTGAATGCGATTGATTATTAATGTAATTTTTATTACTATTCATTTGGTGATGAATAGGATGAAAAGAAATATACAATTCTTAAAAGTATTCTTCTTAATATATATATATATATATATATATATATATATTATATATATACTAGTTTCACGGCTCGTGCGTTGTACGTGTGTATCGTATATATAGAAATCTATTATCTAGTTTTTGAAATTTGGAGCTTAAAACTTAGAGTATTATTGAGACAATATTTCCTTAGATTTGAATATTTGAAGTGGGTCTTTGAGATTCTTCAACCTTGACCTTTGTAAAGACAAAATCAATCTTACCCAGTTGATGGAAACACAATTTGGTAACGATTTTAATCTTTTTATGATGTCTAGCTATAACTCCAATTCTTGAGGTGTGTTATATGATTATGGGTTGATGTAGCTGCTGGGTATTGTTAATTGATAGTTTAAATGCTGTTTAAAAGTGATTTTATTCAGTAATTGTAGCTTAATCTTGTAGTTGCAAATGCAACTCTACCTTCGTGTTTTTGGCTTGCTCGAGAGAGAGGTTTTAAAATCAAGATTACTGATTTGATGGTGTGTGGGTATTGGGATGTAATGGGTTCAGCTCGAGAGAGTGAATCCTAAACCCATTTCCACACATTCAGCTCGAGAGAGTGAATGGACTAAAGCGTAGGTTGTTCTTAATTGCTGCTTATTCGTGTTTGAGAGAAACCAATTTGATTCGGAGTAAATTGTTCGAAAGAAAGTTTGTCCCCACTAAAGTCTAGCTTATGGACTGATTTACAGCTAGTTGATATTAATTGCAATCACCTATTTGTCTACCTTAGCCCATAATCCAATCACATCCCAAGAACCCATCTCTATACTTGTTATTTTCGTGTTATTTGTTGTTGTAGTTGATAGTTGAAACATAAATCCCCTGTTATTTGACACTTGTGTCACCCCAAACTTGAACCATAATTTTATTCGTAAATGTTTTTACCTATGATTGACTTGAACATATTCATGTTTGTCTATTGATTCTCAAATACGTACCACTCCCTGTGGGATTCGACCCCAACTTACTTAGTTGGGTTATATTACTAACTAAAGGTCGTTGACGCTTAGTATTGGATGAAGTGTCTTTGAAACGTTAACAATCAAGGACCACGGCTCGTGAGATCCTCTCGTGGTGCCTGGGAGTGGCTGCCTACTGAGGGATTAATTAGTAAATTCCTTTTTTATTAGTTTTAACTGGGGGTCGTTTTATATTGATTTTATACACCTATATAAAGTATTTTATGTCATTAACCACCCCAGCTAAGTCATTAATTCCAAAAGGAATACATTTGAAACGGGGTAAGTTGCCCGAGAGGGAACTTATTTCGATCTAAAGCTTAGCCTAGTTATTATTATCTTGCAAATTTCCTATCGAAAGCATGTACCCAACTATTTATCTCAACTTGTATTGCAGTCACACCCCCAAGAACTCTTCCCCATACTTGATTTTCTTGTTATATTTGTTGTTTTTTCTATACTTGTGACAAAACCCCCAAATTGATATTTGACACATTTGTGTCCCCCTTTAATTTACAATGTTTTTAATCGTTAATGTCTTTAGCTACGACTAGCTAGAACTAAATTTTATTTTTCTACTAATTGTCAAAACCACTCCCTTGGGACAGGACCCCAACCTTTAGTTGGCTTACTATATTATCAACGATCATACACACTCGTACCGTAAGTTAGTGTCGTTAGTCATGATAAGCATCAACTCACCTAACCTACCTTATGAATGCTTGAGAGTATAAAGTGATAGAATCACTTGAACATGGATTGATTGTCAAGGACATCCTTCCATGAGACATGATTGTTAAGGAAGGCTTAACAAGTAAATTTTGGGGTGTATGCTTGGCTCCAAGTGGATATTGACAATGTGATGGAGTGTCACACAAGAAAGGGTCCTGGCTCCAAGTAGAAAGGAGAACCACACCTAGTTGATGTGAGGACTATCCAAGTTAAACGGGGAACTCTTACGTAGTAGAGTGTGGGTTTTCGCAAAGTTAGGTCTCATGAGGTGGAAGCCTTCACATAGTTAAGTTAAGGTTTCTAGTAGCAATCTCCATATCTAATGAACTAAGACATGCATGAAGAAGCATAAAACATTATTGAACTAAGACTTACTTAATGAAGTACCTCATAGTGTTCAAGAGTATGAATGGACTAGACATGCTAAAAGTAGTATCTCATAGGGTCCATGTTAATAATGGACCTAGACATGCCAAAAGTAGTATCTCATAGGGTTCAAGCTAATAAAGAACTAGGATGTGCTTAAGAGACTACATCATAGTGTTTTAAAGTTAAAGAGAGGAACTAGGTTCCAAACTAAGAGGTATTAGTAGGCGGACCTAAAAGTGGTACTTAGCATGAATAGTATAATGGGATGCTATCCATACATTGCATAAGTATGACTTAGGGTTATTCAAAGAAAGTTTTCTCTTGTATGACGTATCTTGAGATAGGATTGTGCTATAGTTGCCTTCCTTTCCATGATTGACTAAAGGTGAGAGATTCCCTTAGTTATGAGATTTAAGCTAATAATGAGACCAAAGGAGGGTGAGTATGACTAAGATGACTTCAAGGCTATGCTTAGTGTGAAGGGTAGTATGGGATTTCTTTCATGCATTGCATAAGTGTGCTTTGAGGTTACTTAGAAGTATGGTTCCCTTATGATATAAAAGCTTAGAGACTTGACAATGTACAATGACTATGATTAAGATGACCAAGAACAAGAAGGGATACTTGGCTTGGGTGGTATTATGGGATGCTACTCATGCTTTGCACATGTATACTTTTGAGGTTACTTGAGAATGGTTCTATTATGGTACAGATGACTAAGAGCCAATTATGTTCATATGATGCTTATGTGAGAGACTTTGCTTATTATGATTATGACTTATCTCCTATGCTCATTAACTATGTCTTATGTTGACTTTCGATTGTATGGTTTAAAAGAAGTTTTAAATTTTCTGTACTTTTCTATTATCTTATGTTATGATATGCTAAGGGCTTGTATGAGACCCCGAAATACGCCATGTTACATCTAGGGGTACCCCTGGGTCGCGACAAACTTGGTAATCAGAGTACAAGGTTTAGAATGGTTCTAGGATTGTCTCAAACTACGTCTAGTAGATTCTTGTTCATAAATGTGCAGCGCGCTACATTTATGATTAGGAGGCTATTGGATGCTTAATCTTCATTCTCTAAGTAGTGCCATAGAGTTTGTCTTTAGTAGGCCCTTCTTCTAATCCATGCCTGTTGTTTTACAGAGTATGGTTAATACAAGGGAAAATGCTAGGAGAGAAGAGGAAGGCAATAAGGATCGAGAGGTTCCTCTCCAATTACCACACCAAGCTTCTCCTCAAGTCCCTATTGATGCGGGGGCTATGACAAATGTGGAAATAAGTTCGGCCCTCCAAATAGTAACTCAAACCTTGACGGCCCAAGTTAATAGGGAAGTAGTTGCTCCGACTAATAATGTGAACTCCGCAACTTTGAGGGTGAAAGAGTTTTTTAGGATGAACCCTCCGAAGTTTTATGGCTCCAAGGTGGAGGAAGATCCTCAAGGTTTCATAAATGAGGTGTATAAGGTGTTTGCTATCATGGGATTGAGTTCAGTAGAGAAAGCAAAACTATCCACGTATCAATTGAGGGATATTGCACAAATATGGTATGAACAATGGAAAGATAATAGGTCGGTAGAAGCGGACCCAATAGAGGGGGAAGGGTTCAAGAAAACATTCCTTGATAGGTTCTTTCCCCTAGAGTTGAGGGAACGAAAGATGCAAAAATTCATTAACCTTCGTCAAGAAGGTATGAGTGTGAAGGAATATGCCCTTAAGTTCACCCAACTATCCAAGTATGCTCCAACTCTAGTGGCGGACTTAAGGGCTAGAATTAATAAATTTGTGATGGGAGTGTCCGACTTCATAGAGAATGACTGTCGTTTGACAATGCTTATCCCTAGTATGGATATTTCAAGTCTTATGGTTCATGCTGAACAAATTGAGAAGCAAAAGCTCAAGAAAATTAATAGAGAGGTAAAGAGAGCTAGAACCAATGATGTGAACTTTTCTAATGCTAAGTCCGATGGACAAGGTAGGCCTAAGTCTAAACAAAGGTATTACGGCCAAGATTCTCCAACACCCCTAGGTTTGACAAAGAAAAGGGTAGTGGGTCTCCATTTCCTAAGCCTACGTGCACCGAATGTGGAGGGAGTCATAATGGTAAGTTCCTAGCCGGTATGGATGGTTGCTTTGGGTGTGGGAATGATGGGCACAAGATAAGAGATTACCCTGTTCTTAAAGCTAAGGGAAGGGAGGATAAGAAAGTTACCTCTAGTGGTCTGAGTGAGAGTGTTCAAAAGAAGAATAGGTTATATAACCTCCAAGCTAAGAATGATCAATAGTGATCTCCTAATGTGGCTACCGGTATGTTTTCATGTTTTATTTGATTCTGGTATTGTTTGGTCTTGTGTTACTTGATATGTTAGACTTTGAAGTGTCTTTAGCATGAATGATGTATAGAAGAGTTTGTGTAGGCTTACTCCCAAGGGGGAGATAGTGTGCCTATTTAGCAAGGTTATTGTGTGTTTATATGTTGCCATGATTTCCTAATATGCATGTTCATAAAAATGCTTAGATCTTGTTAGAAATGACATATATGCGTTGTTTTCCTCAGGTAGTAGTGCATTGAGTAGAGTTACATATAGACTTCATGAGATGATCAGATGAGCATGCCTTAGTTTGGAGTTGAAAGATTCCTCCTTGATTGAATGCTTTTTGAGAGTAAATTGCATATGAGCTCCATGAGAGTATGTTGAGCATGTTATGACTAGGAGATGGTAGTTACTCCTTGACCATGACTAGTTATGAGAAACTCATGCATAATGGGTTGTTAGATGTGGTTCCTACTTCCTTGAGTTGCATTGAGTATGTTTAGTTTGGGATTGAAGTTTTCCTCCCTTGTTAGGTGCATTAGATATGTTGCATGCATGATGGGCTACTAATCTAGATTCATTTCCCTTAAAAAGTGTTTAGAAATGTCATTTGAGGACGAATGTTCCCAAGGGAGAGATATTGTAACACCCCGGAAACTAGTAGACCAAACTAGAGCCTCAAGCTAGGGTTCTAGAGTTTGATATATGTGGAGTAGAGTCGTAGATGAGACTTCCCATACTTAGAATGAGGGTTTTAGGGATTAAACATCAAGGCACGTGTTACACCCCGTAGTTTAGAAGACCATTTAAGATTCTAGTGAGGGTTGCAAGGGTAAGTGCCAAGGCAAGGGGCAAAGCCTAAGACAAAGGCCAAAGCTGCCCCAAGATGTGAGCACACTGCCTCAAGACCACGACCACCACCACGGCTTGTGGTGTGGTTTGTGGGGCCAAGGTAGTAGCTTCCTAAGGGTTGCCTCAAAGTGGCTTACCTTCACAAGCCACTTCACGACCAGTGGTCTTGACCACGGTTCGTGGGAAGGCTCGTGAAGATACCTTAGGATGAGGGAAGCCAAGAACTAACCCTTGTTCACGACCACCTTAACGACCAGTGGTCTTGACCACGGTTTGTGAGGTGTCTCGTGAAGTCGACTTAAACTTGTGCCAAGGCAAGGCCTTGAGGCCAAGCCACTACCTAGGGACCACGACCATCACCACGACTCGTGGTCTTAAACACGGATCATGGGAGGTCTCGTGATCATCCCTTGGTTTTTTTGGAGGCCAAGACACAAGCCTTAGCCACTGACCAAGGACCACGGACAGGACCACGGCTCGTGAGGTCCTCTCGTGGTGCCTGGGAGTGGCTACCTAGTATGGGGTTAATTAGTAAATTCCTTTTTATTAGTTTTAAGTGGGGGTCGTTTTATATTGATTTTATATGTAACGACCCTAAAAAATGAACTAGTGAAACTAGAGCCTCACATGTGAGTTGGGAGTGAGAACTTGATGAAATGATGAGAAATGACTGTGACGTCCGGAAACTAGTCATTTGAACTAGTGAGTTGTAAGGGTCAACTTTAAATGGTCATATATTTTAGTTCAAAATGAATTAGGTGGACCTTTACTTATCCAATTAAAGGTCTCTGAGTCCTCTTTTCAACGCCACCAAGTTTGCCCAATTCCAACCTTGGAGTAAAAAGTTATGCCCGAAATAGTGAAGCACTGTCCAAAAGGACGAGTTTAGACGGGTTTAGTGAACACTTTTAAGTCTAACTTTGTGGGTCTTTAATTCTTTTCCTAAGTTGAGTTCTTATTATTCTTTGCCTTTCCTAGAAATTATAAAGCCCCTTTTTGACCAAAATTCTTTCATTTGAGTCACTCTAATTAGAATAAAGAAAGAAATCCACTTCCTCTCAAATATCTTTCTCTACAATCCTCCATTGAAAAAGGTCAAGTTGGAGCTAGGGTTGAAGATTTCGAGTGTTTTCTTCTTCAATTTTCGTGGGTTTTCAACTTAGAGGTATGGTGACCCTTGATCCTTGATCAATCTTTCTTTCAAGGAGTCCAATCAAAAGGGTTTCAAAAATGCTTCAAAGAATAAAAATCTCAAATTCTAATCTAAGCATGGGTTCATTGGCAAAACATTTTCTAAGCCATTATATTGATGAATTAATGTTTGATTAATGTTTTTAAGATGATTTCATATGGAATTCCTTGAAGAACCCATGTTTTCTCTAAACTCCTAAATTTGCTTATGAAGTGGGTCTTCTGCTTATGATTCAAAGTTTATGAAATTGTGTTTGGATTGGGTTGTATTAGTGACTCTTATGATTTTCTACAACTGTCTATTATGAATTGATGATGTATGGATGAATTGAGAGTTGTGGCCTTATGGGCAAGTTATGGATGAATTCTCTTGTGGTAAGTAAAACGGTTGGGACTTGAGTGTTATGGATTATGGCTTTGGAGGATGGTAAGTTAGCTTAATCTCATGTTATTGATATAATTGTTCTTGCTTGGTTTGATCCACTTATGGTGGAGGTGTTTAATTATGGATCTTATTACGATTATGGCCTTGAAGGCATTATATGAGGAATTGAAGTGTTGACATGATATCATTTATGTGAATGTGATGTAAAGGATTTGAATGAGAATCAATGAAGTAAAGGTAATCATGTGTGAATATAAATGTGTTCATGTGATCCCAAGGTGATCTTGAATAAAGTATTATTGTATTGTGATTAAAAGTATGTTCTCTCTTAACACTTATGAATGAAATGGAATGGGAAGTGCATTATATTGTTGAATGTCATATCTTGAATTGGTAGATTTAGGTGCTCTTCTTGATAAATGAAAAGCTATGTTGAATATAAATCGATAGGCTATGGCATTCCTTTCATATGTAAGTGATGAAATTTGTTTCTGAGCTGGGTAGTGTTTGGTATTTTATGCATATATCTCGATCTAGAACTTAGTTTGCAGTGAATAGATATGATTTGGAAAGCTAATTCGTAGACCTACAACTTTTATGTTTATGTAAAACTCTGATTTAACTTTTAGGGGCACGAAATATGGGACGCAACATACGGCAAGGTCTGCCCAGATGTTGGAAATTGAAATCCTGTATGATCAGCTGTAGTGTTTTGAATATATCTTTTTGTACAAAATATATTTTGCAGTGATTCTTGTTTATTTTCAACTTTTAGATATGTACCTACATCTTTCATGAAGGTTATAAAGTTTAGTTTTGCCGTTTTCCTTTCCAAATCTAGCTTGCGACTTGAGGTACCAGGCTGGACAGATTCACTCTTTTGGGAGCATAGTTGTATTTGTACATGCTAGGCTTACTTGTGATGATGATCCTATTTTATGTCAACATTACTGAGCTAATAGAAGTTAGAGAAGTTATTTAATTGTATTTTTAAGGTTGTATATACTCGTGAACAAGTTGAGGACCTTGAAACGGTTGTTAGTCTACGGTCTGAACTCGCAAAGTTGTGTTGGAATGTTTCTTTGCTAAAGCACTGAGATTTGTGTATAAAATTGTACTTGCACTCTTTTAACTGCGGGAATATTTGAAATTTGATCTTGGTACCTAGGCTACCTCTTGTCACTTTGCATTGTCATGTTGGTATCCTTTAAGACGTTAAAGACGCTCATGTAACTCGCCCACTTGTACAGACTGTTTGATCACCTAGCACTCTTGTTGGGACCTTGTCCTTCTTGTGGTTGTGACTTTGTCACTCTTGGCATGACTCTTGATTCGGATCATTTGCCATCTTGACTCTGGATTTTTAATCTGTCTTAAGAATGGAAGTTATCCATTTTTAAGTACGATCTAGAAAGCCATTTTTAATATGGTTCTTGGTTCTCTTGATTATTGGGCTTTGACCCTTCTTGATACAGGGCGTTAGCCCTTCTTGATATTTGCTTGTGCTTGGTGTGAAGACATGATGTATATATTGGGCGAGCCTTGTTATTGAATCTCTTGGAAATTGGTGCTATGAGCATTCTTGACACTTGGATCTTTAAATGTAGAACTTGATGCCTTAATGTGAACTCTAGTTACTTGATAGGTTCTACACCGTGTAGGTAGTAGTATGGGATGCTATCTACACATGGCATGAGTAGCCTTTGAAGGTGCCAAAATGAGTTCCCTAAGTCTATATGACTAAAGTGTGAAGTCTCCTAAATGCATGAATGTACCCTAAATGACTTTAAAGAACAATGTTGACTTATTGTCTAAATGATTTGTTGAATGAATAACTTATGTTAATGAAGTGACTTACTTAGTATGTTACCTGGAAGCATGATGGTTCTTGTCTATAGTAGCTTTGAGGAACATTTAGGTGTGTATGAAGAGGTTGTATGGGTGGCCATTTCATGTCTCACTCAAGTGTGTCTTAGGGTAACTTTAGATAAGGGTCCTTGGATGATGAAATGAGTTACGTGGTGAAAATGTTGAGTATGTCTATAATGTGGTTAATGTCTTATATGTTGGTTATGTTCTATAATTTGTCAATGTTCGTGAAGTTTTACTAAAATGGCATAAGGCATGACTTTCAACCAAATGTCCTTTTTAGCATGTTTTTGCATTGTTTCCATACTTAGTACTTAATTGTACTAACCCCTTTCTTTCCCTTTCGACTAAAGTGTAGGGATTTGAAGACGTTGATATTCCATGGTTGATGGATAGGTTTCTAAGGTGTTTTGAAGATGAAGACTTGGTGAGTCCTCATAGATTCGAGGACAATAACCAACATG